>RJWM01002074.1:0-137003 GCA_004363535.1 Dasyprocta punctata | reverse complement strand
TTCCAAACTGTATACTTTGATTTTTGAGGATGAAAAGAGAGGAATTCACAATAAGCATTTACCTTGCTACCTTTACAATTCTGTGAGTAATTTAGTATAATGCTATAAAAATTTAGGCAAAAGAAAAAGGAAGGGGGAAAGGAAGGGAAGAGAACTGGGAAAAGCACAGGAAAGGGATGGAAGAAAAGTGAAGAAAAAAGAGGACAGGAAAGAAAACCCAAAAGAAGGCCTTTGCATTTTCTCAATCCTCCATAGCAAGTAATTATTGGCAGCCTGGAATCATTGCTATGTGACATAAATCACAGAATGGTTCTGCTCAGTCAGGTAGCAGGGGAGTCTGGGAGCATCAAGAGTAGCAAGAAAGCCATCTCAGCAGGAGGGATGTATGCTTTGAGGGATTAGCGAGGGCTCCCTCTTACCCCACCCGAGGATTGCTATAAGTGTCCACATGCCAGGGCAAGGGGCACTGCATTAGAGAGAGTGATTTCCATCATTGAAAGCTGAGATTCAGCCAAATCAGCTAATGGTAGTCCAGATGCCTAGTTATATGACCTCACTTACATCTGTTTAACTAATTGTGTGTACAAGACCTTGAGGTTATCTACACTGACATTGCACTGAACACTCCTGGGCTAGAAGATACCAACTCCACCCAGGAAGAGCCACAGACTACAGCCTCTCTGACCTTTCCCCAGTGAATTGTGGTGTTTCATGGGGGAAATGCTAGAGGAAGAAGAAAGAGTGTTCAATAAAATAGTATAAGGGTAATACTTTTGTCATTTTCAGAATTCTCAGGAGCTAGATATCTTTTCCCCACAGCTCTTCCAATTTGCTAAGCAAAATACCAAGAAGGTATTTTGTACATATCAGGTACAGTTAAAGAGACACACCTTTCCCTAATTTTATTATTATTGCTTTAATTCATTAAAAATATGAATAACTAAAGAGTTGAGTGAGTCAGGAAGCTTTCGTACTTTAATAAAATATGATTTACTTCTCTAATCCACCAAGAAATAAAATGAAATTTTAAGGTGAAACCTAAAACTTTTGAAACCTCAGCTGGTTCATTTCTAAATGAGTTACCCTCTTGTTCGGACACACAAATTTTAATATCTAGAGACTTTTGCAGTTATATTTATGTTCTGATCTTCACTAGATATAGATATGTCATAATGCTTTATTTAAAATAGATATCTGAAATGGTGTCCAGCATAGCATAGGCACAAAGACAATATTTGTTAACAATGATGACAACAAAACAAGAAAAAAATCTTTGACTTGATTTCAAGCAATATTTGGTCCCTTTCTTTCCTAGTGGCTAAGAAGTTGAAGACTTATAAGTGTTTTGGAAACACGTAAGTCATTGATCTTTAATTATATTTCTCATGCCTCTTAATTTATCTTTGAAACCAAAGTTTGTGCTTTCTCTACTGCTTAGGTTCTCTGAATAGAAGTACCTGAAACACTAACTTTAATGCCCAAATTAAGTTTTCTTTTTTAATGTTGATGCAGAGTACTTGACAAAGGTAATGATTCTCAATGTTCAAATGGAACCAAAAGGCTTTGATTAAATAAAGTCAATTAAAAGAGATGCTTATTTACTCTGCATTAAATTATGGCATTGCTGGCAGAAAATTTTTGTTAAAACCAAAGGACAGAGGGATCCTCAAGTCCAGTGTTTTTAAACACAGACACCCTTGAATTGAAAGCTGACATAAAGCTCAGTAAATAAAATAGATACAAAGCATTTCTGGTTTACAAGGTAGAAAAGGGAGGGCCCTACTTTGCTACCTTACCTCATATTTTACTCCTCAAGTTGCCCATGAAACATCTAGGAATCATCAGTGTAGTGTGAAAGCCAATACTGTAGCCCTCTCATTTCACAAAACAGGAAACCGAGAAGTGAGAAGTCGGACTGACTTGCCTATAGTCATAAAGCTAGCTGACAGCAGAATTAAAAACTTGTTCCCTGTTTAGCATCCACATAGGGCTGCTTTCAGGTGTGTCTGTTATAGGTATTTCAGCACACAGTGCTTTGCCCCTTCTCAGACCCAGTAGACTGCTTTTCCCACTGCCATCTCATGGCTTATAGCTTATAGCTTCATAGCTTATAGCTTCACTGCAACAAATGCCATTGTGTCCCAGATACCTATGCTAATACACAACATGGGAGGCTGGATGCATTATATGCACACAACGTATCTCTGTAGATTCATTTTAGCCCAGTAAGTATCATTTTATTGAGTTCAACTTATATGAACATAAGTGTGTATACATATAGTATGTATATACATAAGATAGGCATATACAGTTATATTTTCATACATATATACACACAATTTGTATGGTGCTAGATTTCAAAGTAAAAAGAATTCAAATCACAAAAACTGTTTTCAGAGTAAATAAATCAATGGTAAAAATTCAGAGCAAAGTAGGTAAAATAGATAGGGATGTGGCTCATGTGGAAGGAAAACATAAACATGGTTAAATTTCATTGGTGATTGACTCTGGACATTCAGTTGATGTGATGAGAATTCCATTTCTCACTGTACCTGTTGGCGATGCCTTCTTCTATATCAGAGTTTCTACGCATTATGGGAAAGACGACTCTGGGCTTTCCAGACTACATGTATTTGAGCTCTTAGAAGACAGAGCTAGTCTCTCCTTTAGTCTTTACCCCTTTCCTTCTTACTTTCCCTTTCTCCAACCATTTCAGTTGGAAGGGAAGAGTGTGTGACTGGCCTCTTTTCAGTTGCATGCCCACTCAGTAGCCAGGCCTTCTTTCTGAGGGGATTGGTACCTCGGCTGAGGTGCTTGGATTCAATGATTCATGCTCTCTCAGAGAATGTCAAGATTTATGATACATGGCCCCATTAGGAGAGCACAATTCTTTAAAGGAAAGATGCCAGGAAGATAAAAAGCAAAAGATAATGCTATATGAAGATATATTATGTGTACATGCATAAATAAAATTACCAAAACAAGATTTTACATATTAGAATTCTTTCACCTGTAATCTAGTATCTAGTTGAATAATGTGAGTTTATTTTCTCTTTCACCTTTACTTTATTGATGAGAGTACCAATAAGCAAATCTAAATTGAGGACTCCTGGGGACCAGAGGTCTTGCAGTAGCCTCAAATAAAATAGTTTGCCAGTGAACTTGACTTTCAATAGAAAAACTGTCTGAAGGGTCAACAGCATGTGCTAGGATGAGGTTTTGGTTCAAATGATGTGTGCTAAATTCTTCAAGGGTTCATCCATACTTTTTCATGGCTCAGTTTACTATGCATTCCTTTATACTGTGTGTCAGATTACTTCTTTCATTTGATTTATGAATACCATGTCTGGCGTAAAACTCAGAATGTAGTAGGTACTAATTAAAGATTTGTTTATTAATCCATAAGTCAATGATTGCAAAGTACTCAGGGAATATTGCTTGTGTATCAGTATCTTAGTGAGGATTTGTTTCTTGATTAACTGTCTTCCCATAACATAGTAAGACCTATTGTGAGCACTGGGGATCTCTAGGGCTTCAAGGAGACATTGGCATTATAAGAGAGAGAGAGGAAGAGTGAGGGGGGAAATTAAAATTACTTTTATATGCTCAGAATTAATTAGAATTATTCTTCATCCCAGAATGTCTGGTTCTGACTATATATCATTGCAAAATTTATTTTGCTTTTTATTTTTTTTTTGCTTTTTTATTATAGCTACAATTACAACATATATGGGTTTGTTAGTCCAGCTTATCTGTCTCAATCATAGTTTTTACTTATGGGTGCTATTCCTAAATGAGTAGCTTAGTTCTATACCAGATTTCACTTTAACCCAAATTAGTTCAAGATATGTATGTGGTCACAGATGAGAACAGTCAAGTTTCTGTCCTACTTTGATGTATTTCTTACAGGAAAATGACATAGCTTAATAACTGTAGCTCGGTCAAGTAGGTAAGCATGGTGTTAATATACAGAATGTTATTACAAGGTGAAACATCTTGTAGTTTATAGCCTTTTTGTTGCAGATATACTTACCAAAGATGAAAATAAACAAAACAGTAACACAGTGACTGAGAAACAGTATCTTTCCTTCTAATCAAAGAACAACATTATTTTACCAAAAACAAGCCTTCGGGCTTACTGGAGCTGTTATCTCTATAGGTCTGTTGAGTCAAAAGAGCTGTGACAAAAGAAAGCAAGGAGACGTCTTTTCACATATTTTGCTTAGTCACAGTGTTAGTTATGCTCCAATTGTAAACTCTTTGAAAATAGTGATGATGTAAGAACAGGCGGAATTTTTTCAGAACTACATGGAATTTGCAAACTTAGCTGAAAAAATTCCCTATTGCTATATAGACTAAGCAGGTTTGCTATATAAGTGATTTAGAAGGGAAGCATATGGGATTCAGTGTCACCCTTCTCCAATCACTCTTTACTTCTTTCACACACATTTGAAGAATCGCAGCTGTGATATCCTGGAATAGGGCCCGAGTGAGGCAGCACTGAAGAAGAAGGTCTGTGGTAAGTTCTGCAGATCCCTCTCCTTCCCCATGAGGCGGCCTGTGAGCCGAAGGTTCTGCCAGGTTGCCATGTCCTTTTTTGTGAGCCTGCTGCAGTTCTGTGTCTCCCAAAGGCTGCAGAGGTGGTCCTTCCCCTTCAAGTCTGACTTCTAGTAAAAGCTTGCTACGTCATTTAAAATGGACTCCTAAAACCACTGCACTTATGTGCACTCACTCAACTCCCAAATGAAGTTACGAGAACACATCTCTTATACACCTCTTTTATGGTAATGGCCTAAACTCACTTCATGTGTACGCTTGATTTCAGGGCGTGTGTTACTACCACTGCACACCCAAGGTAGATTGTGAATCATGAATGCCAACCTGATCAATGAAAGGACAGCAACCTGCACCACTTATAAACTTTATTCAAAGCATTTTCACGTTTAATTTGTATTCCAAAATAGCAGTATAACATACCAACCATAGTTAAGACATGACATTATTTATTACTTTGTTCTTAGTTGCACAATAAATCAGGTACAAATGTGATGTTTGCTATATCCCAGACCAAGCATTACTGTACATCATTCTTATACCATCTATACTGTGACTTCAGAATATATTTCCATGTATTGCAAGCATGGGAAATACAAGTTAGAACAAGGAAAAACTCAAACCTTCCAAAGCAGCAAGGATTAGAAAATGGTATCCCAAACAGAGCAGAACTGTTTTGTAGTCTTCCAGCAGAATTTTACCATGCAGTAGTAAATGTGACCATACATTAAAATACACAGTGCCAGCTCTGTGGCAGGTTGACGCAGGATGTTTGCAAGTTTTGAGTTCTACCTGGCGACTTAACAAGAGCCTGCTTCAAAATAAGACAGGCTAAGAATCTAGCTGAATGTTGATTCGATACCTTTACAGACACACACACACATGCACACACATGAACACATATATACACACTTGCATGCACACAGATTTACACAAGTTCAGAAGATATGCTGCCATTTTTTTAGTCGAGGACACAATTATCTCAGTTTTTTGAATATTAAATCCATTATTCTGCAAATGATTTTTTTTGTCTTCCCTTGACATTGAGTTCTTGTTATCTTTAGTGTTCTTGTTATCTTTAGTGTTCTTAAATCTTTGATTTAAGGTATTTATAGGGAGTAATAAAACATGGTTTGAGTATGAAGATGGAGCAGTAAACTGATAAATGCAATCCCTTTATCTCTGACTGCTCTCATTCACCCATGTGAGACCATAAATAGAGCCATTTTGTAGACAGACCACTTAAACATGACTCTAGGATACACAATTGGAGTTCCCACGCACCTCTGGGCTTCATAACTTACTTTCTGACCCTTTCTGACCCGAGGATGTCTGTGGTAGGCAGAATCATGCCGTATATGGAAGATATTCACATCCTAATCCCAGCAACGCCCGAGAGTATATTACCTTACGTGACAAAAAAAAACGACCTTGCAGTAGTGATTAATGACTTTGAGATGGGGGATTATCCTGGATTAACTATGTGGCCCAATGTAATTATAAGTATCACTAAAAAAATATAGGTAAGAGAAGTATGACAAAAGCAAAGAATCAGAGACAGACAGACAGACAGACAGACAGATAGATTTGATGCTATACTTCTGGCCTTGAAGACAGAATTAGGCCAGCAGCTCAGGGATGCAGATGGCCTTTAAAAGCTGACAGTTAAAGTGATCTTCCCCAGAGTCTCAGGAGATCCGCAGCCATCCAAGCCCCTGGATTTTACCCACAGGAGCCTCGTTTTGAACTTCTGATCTCTAAAACCAAGAGATAGAACATTCATACTACTTTGAGCTACCAAGTTTGTGTTAATTTATTATAGCAGTAATAGGAAACTAATATACTCTTTAAAATGAATCTTTAAATAATAGAGCTGAAAAAAAAAACTTCACCAATTTCCTTTAATCTAAAATCCTCCAATTCACCAATTGCCTCTTATTCTAGCTGCCTTTAAAACAACAGCGACTGCTACCCTCCTATTCACAATATTTGAAGGACTCCACATCACCTGCTGAATAATGTACCATACTTTAGTCCGACATTCATTTTTCCCGTCTGCTTCCTACCACTTACGTTTTGTCTCATTATATAGACAGCGTTCACACATTTCAGTCCTTTGCATCTACTTACTTTCAAAGCAAGTCTCGTTAGACCAAACTCATTAGACTTTGTAACCTTACAACCTTTGCACATGGTATTCTTCATCCCAGGATTTCTTCTTCACTCCTTCAATATAACATTTTCATTCACCTTCCTCATCCCTAAAATCTGTTATAATATTGTGCTCTCAAAGAGATTTCCTGCAGCCATAAGTGACATCTTCTTTCTCAAAACTCTTTTAATTTATTGTCTGTATTCCACATAACCCCTTTTATTCTGCTACAGTTGTCCACATCCCTGTCTCCTTCCCTGGGTCAGAGGAATTCTGCAAGGAATCCTAACTCAATTGTGCATTTTCCCCTACACTGCCTTGAGGTAGAAGTTCGGTAAGCATGATCTAATTGAATTGAAGCTGATCTTTGCAGCCAGAACTGGGACATGCAGTTCTCAAGTCTAATATGGAGATCAATACTTCAAGTGAATTAAGAATTTCTACTTTGGGTAACAAAAAACAACAGGTGGCGGCGAGTGCCATGTGCTTCAGGGTAGCCATTCTCCCTTCCTGTCCACTAACTCATGGTTGGGCTGACTTGTAAATAGAGATTGTTTACTCTGATTCTATTTCCACTCTTTTACCTTGACCTTCCACTCTGTTTCCTTTAATAAAGCTGAGTTTTGCTTCAGAACTGGTTGATTTTCTGCCCCAGGTTAGCAAGACTGGAGAGCACATACAATCAAATTTCATCCAGCTAAGCAGTGAGATGTGAAATAGGTTTGGGAGCCCGTGAGAACCTTGAGTGACATCACACTGACTGGCTTGTTAACAGAATGCACGAGTATGGGTCCTTTCAGAAAGAAGTTTCCTGGGCAGTTGAGCCCAGATGCCTGGGCACTAGTAGCTACAAAGTGAAAAATTTACTTTAATGAGGGTTTAACACTAGAATATCTTGTACTGTTATTGCCTTACCCTTTGATTTGAGGCTTCTTAGCTTCACTGGGACAGTGCCTGCCTACGAGAAATCTCAAGACTAAGGTCAGTAATGTATTTTTGTCCATCTTAGGAACAATACATTTATATGCAGTATGTAAATTTTACATAGTTGTCTCCTTAATTTAAAATAAATACTCATTTGTTAAGGCTACAATCCAAAAGTTTGGTAGGAAAAAAAAAAAGGAAATAAAAAGCCACATATAATGTTCCTTCTGTTTTCCTCTAAATTTTTAACTAGATGTTTTTCCCTTGCCTTTTTGTCTGTCTCTGTCCTTATTCCCATCTTAATGTCTTTCCTTACCCTCTTCTTTCTCTATCCCTCTTCTTCCTGTCCTTTTTCCTCCTTGGGCTTTTTTCTGTAATCACAAGCTATCAATCAGGGGATTCCAGATTGTTGACCTGCTCTCCGTGGTGCTAAACAACTTTACTTACTCATCTGCCTTGAGTAGTAAGTCTTCTGCCTGCAGTCTATTTCCCTATTGCCTGATTGTCTTTTATTAAACCCCATCTTCTTCTATGTCCTTTCTCTTACATCACTTCTTAGCCCTTCTTGCTTTATTCAACATTTAAAGATTAGCACTTGGTGCAAAAATTTCTGAAACAATTGGTGGTAGTTATGACAACTGTTCCACTTGTGTCTCCTCAGGGAGCAGCTTTACTCCATCGGGGAGGAAAACCGAATCACCCTCTCCCCAGACCTCTGTACAGTTTAAGCAATCATCACGTGACAGTATCTTCTGACTGGCATCCTTGACAGGAAAAAGATATGAATCACACTCTGGCCACTCAAACTAGAAAAGACATCCTTGAGTTCGTACTGACAGACACTCACAGTTCTAGTCAGAGCTGATCAAGAAGCCATTGCTTATCCTTTCTACTTTGCATGAAGAAGGGCTCAATTCTCTCTACCCAAGGCCAATGGGAAAGAAGGCCAGGGTGACAGCTTTGAGGAAAGATTGCTCTTTCAATTCCTACTTCCCAATATGGTTCCAAAGTAGACACTAATAGAACTTGGAGGTGATCTTCTCAAAATAAGAAGTTAAAAAAAAAAATTCCAAATAAAATTCAACTACTTGAAAGGGAGAATGCCTTTCCCAGCAAGTTCTGCATTTTCAAAGGAAGATTTATGCTGCAAGAAGCAGCTTTTGGAAGTCATCTCAGGAAAAGACACTTTTTTTTTTTTTTTTTTTTTTTTTGCCTTACTAATCAGCCCTTTTGTGCTGTCTGGGTCCAGTGACAAGTCACATGGAACTCAAGGAAAAGCTATTTTAAACCCGTTTTGTGTGCCAAATGTATAGGAGGCTAAACCTGACAACGGAGGTCACTGTCACTCACCTTGCTGCTCCTGGGCTGCACTGGTGATTCATAGCCCTTAGCTGTGCTACATTCCCCAGCACCCCTTTCCTGTCCTTTTGTTTCTACTTCTCTCTCTCTTTCTCTCTCTGTCTTCTCCCTCTCTCTCCATCTCTCTCCCTCTCTCTCTCTCTCCTGCTAATTCCAGTACCTGTAAAAGCAGAAGAGGAAAAAGCCTTCGTTCCCTTTGCACTTCATTTGCTTCATATTATATGTTATTCTTTGACGCTTTGCTGGAATTCTGAAGTTACTGGGAGTCTTGGTGGAATGCTGCATGCTACCTTGTGCCCTTAAAAGGGACAATTTATCTTTCACAAGATATCATTGATCATATGGTTGATGCAAGTGAACTTTATTGTTGGGAAAAGAGTGATATTTCATAGCAATTCATATTTTTGATTTTTTTTTTTTTTTTAGAAAACTAAGTCATTTAGAAGTAACTAGGAAATATGCCCTTGACCTGGGGAGATGAAAGCTCACTCCAAATCTTTTATTTTGCTATTAAAACCTTGGCAAGGAAGCATGCTTTACTTGGGGAATGCACAGCACATAATAACTGCCAATATTTAGTTTAGGAAACGTGTTTAGTTTCTGGTGATTTTTCTAGTTTAAACCTCATTTATTTTTGTCTCCTGACTCAGTGGTATTATTTTATTTTTTCTGATTTTTCCCAACGATCTAATTTCAGAATGGAAGACTGTAGAATAAAGGTGATTCTGACTTGTACGCTTTTATCAGTCAGTCAGGCTTCCCATAGGAAAAAATTGGCAAATATAAACTGCATAATTTTGAGGAAGTTTAACACAGAAAATTTAGGAAAGAAATATATTTAGGCAGGAGGCAGGGGGTAAGGTGATCACAGATTTGGAGTAGTGCATTACAGTGGCCTGGGGTGGTAACAAGAAGTTGTTCGCACCTCTAGGGATAAAGAGTGTCAGGGGAGAGGGAAGTTCTAGAGGCAGACATTCTGGTAGCCTCATGGAGAGAGCCTTTGAGAAGAGCAGCAGCTTGTGGTGGAAAGCCACAGCCAGTGTGTGGAGACGCTGTGGTGTGGGAGCCAGGGAAGCGAACACCCTCAGAACACCCTCATCTCATGCAGGCCCTTCCAGCACTTTCAGTACTGTTCCTGGCAGAGTGGCCCCATCTGAGGCCAGAGTGAGACCGGCCATTGACGGAATTCAAATGGCCAGTCTCCCAGGGGACGGCACAGTGGGGATCTGAGGGTCAGGGGCATTGTCAATGGAAGACTGTCAGCAAAAGAATAATACCAGGGCTTTGTGGAACCTTTAGCTTCTTTTTAAAAGAGACAGTTTTTTACCCTATTGAGTAGGATAAGTGACTTTGGCTTTTCTTTATATAAAAAAATACATATACAGTACTTAACCTTGCTGTGTGTGATTCATTTAGTAATCATGTGCAGTAAAAATAAAATAGAAAAGCAATAGTACTGTAACCTAATGTACGAAAAGTGATTGTGCATTCAAAACTATCCTTGAAGAAAAAAATAGTTAATTGACTGGGGGAGATATGATTTGGGTTATGCAAGAATCAATCAGAGACCATATCCATTCAACGAAAGAAGTATAATACCAGTTGTGTGGGTTATCAAAGTACCCAGCCTATTGTGCCCTCCAGTGTAATGACCCAATTGTCACAGGGTTGAAGACAGAGTTTAAAAGAAATACATTTATTTGAATGAGGATGGAGAGGACATGAATGGCAGATGCCACCAAACAACTTGTTATAAATTACTAAAAGTAGAAATACTTCACTTCCCAGCTAATGGTCATTCAGTGAAAGAGAACACTTAAGAACATAGAGGTTACTGAAAATAAGCTGCCTGCCCTTGGTTTGGCTACAGGCTGGCCCTGAATCAAGCTTTACTATCTATAAATTCTACTAGCAGCCACTTATGGAGCCAAAAATTGCTCCCAGATTACTAACATTGATGCCTTCTGATTGTGCTTGGCAGAAAGCAAAGATAGCAAAGCCTGATCAATCCCATTAAAGTTAGGACAAATGGACACCCCTGGCTTCAGGCTTCAGCAGGGTGTTTCAGTGATCTCTAACACAGGTCCTGCATTTACTGTTTCTTCACTGTTGTCTGAGAGTGAGCCAAGAGACTGTTCTGTGTGGACAGAACTTTCACAACTGCAGCAATTAGTGAATTTCACCTCATTCATTCCTGCACTTCTTGTCAAGATTTCTTCTCCAGCAGTGCCTTGGTCCTCTTGACTTTTAATTTCTGTATTCTCTCTGTGTTAAATCTTGCTTCACATCAAATGAAGAAAAAAAACAGAAAGTTTCTGCATAGCGAAAGGAATCATGACTTTAAAGCCAGAATACTGGTTTGATTCCAGTACTACATCTTTAGCACTATTACTTGGATAAATTTGACCTTAGTTAAAATATTTACTTCACTGGACTTTGGTTATAACATTTAAAATGGAAAAATGGCATTATCTTGTTTAAAATAGCATGAAAGGATATCACACAAATATAAAAAGAGATTAATAAATGCTTCAACTTGGTTCCCTGCTCTCATCATGAAGGGAGTTGGGGTGCAAAAGCAGCTCAGTGAATCCTATGGATAGACTCATCTTTGTTTATTCACTATCAGTTTAAGATATGTGACACTGTTAATTTTCTATTTCTTCTGATGTTTCTAATTTATATCCACAGATGAGTTAAGTTACACTGTTAAGCTCTGCTTTTGATGACACTTTCATCGTTACACACTGTCACCAAAGTTCGAGTCAACATTTTTCAAGGACTCAGATAAAGAGCACCATAAAGTATTCCTTCCTTTGTACACTGGTGATAGTCTAGGATGGAATGTTCCCCGGTTCCTTGCCAGCTTGTATAACAGGTTATCACACATGACAAAGATTTCAAGATGTATGCAATGGTCAATTCTACCAAAGATACATAGTCATTCAGAAGTCCTGTCAGTGATATTTTTCTCTAAACAATAAATCACTTTGTCATTTGCCTCTCAGATAGTTATGTTCGTTGACAAAATTTATTCACAGTTTCATCACTTCAGCAAATATCTGCTAAGATCCTATCAGATGCCAAGCATTGTGTCAGATTTTGGACATTCAAAAATGACTAAAGAACATAACCTTGCCATCAGAGACTCAATATACATGAATGCCAAGAAAAGAAGTTGAGAGAAGGGAAGAACATAAATGCAAACAAAACTTTTTAATGCTCTATAAGTACCATGGAAAGTTAAAGTCCACTGTCAAATTTCACTTGATGAATAGAAAGGGAATGGCTTTTTCCCTGGAATAAGGAGGATTTCACTCTGTAGGAACTATATTGTAGGACCTCATAGAATAAGACAGCTGTGCATTAAGGCAAAAGGAAAAAAAACAACAGAGACTGTTTCCAAGATCTAGTATTATAAACTGTGATGCCATAAACATGGTATGTGTTTTTTATGAAATGGAGTACTACTTAGCCATAAAGGAGGATAAACTTAAGACATTTCTGGGTAAATGGATGCACCTCGAAGCCATACTCTTAAGCAAAATAAATGGTACACACGTGAGTAAATATTGTATTGTCTCACTGGTGTGAGAAACTGAAAATGTAAATAAGGACCAAAATGTAAAATACATATTGTGAAATAGGAAGGAGTGGTTCAAATGGAAAGGGGAACCGCGGGGAAGGGGAAAGTAAGAAAGAGAAAATAAAAAGATGAGACAAAAATGATAAAATGGAAACAATGTTTTTGTAAATAAGGAAGTGAAGCTGGGTATGGTGGCACATGCCTGTAGTCCCAGCATTTGAGAGGCTGAGGCAGGAGGATCACTTTGAGTTCAAGGCCAGTCTGAACTGCATAGTTAAGTCTTGTCTCAAATAAATAAATAAATAAATAAATAAATAGGGAGGAGGAATTGAAGTGGGGGAGAATGGGAAAAATAAGAGGAATCAAGATATATCATGTACACGTATAAATCCCCTATGAGGAATGTGATCATTATGTACACCTAAATTGTCCCAATGAAATTAATTAAAATGTTTAATTATTTCAAAAATAAATGAATTCAAGGTATGGGTGTTCTAAGGCCCTTTTGAAAATAAAAAGAAATAGGGGGTGTGTATCAAAGTGCTTTGGATGTTCAGGAACTAGTACATGGTCTGTTTTAAATAGAATAACAGAGACAAGGAGGGGAATTCACAGAGATCACACTGAAAGAAGCACCTGAGACCCGAATAATGAGCTTCAAGCTCTCTGATAGGATATTTGACTTCACCTTGTAGACTAGGATAAGAAAAGGTTTTCAAAGGGAGTGAAATGATTAGAGGCTGTTTTTATAAAGGATGCTAGGAGCAGTAAGGGAAAGATTAAGTCTATATCACCTACAGAAATATTTGTTTGTATGCAGGTTTTTTCTGTTTTGAACCAAGTCATAGCCTTTTCTTTGGCCAACTTATTTGCAATGCATAACATTGTACTGCTCCTGAAAGAGGATCATAAGCCTTTAAATGTATTCATGGAGAGAGTAGTCAGTCGTCAGGATAGACCAGCTCAGGGAGGATTGCCTCAAGGGCATCAGATGAGTTTTCTGACTTACTCAACTGGAAAACGTGTCCCCATGGATGGGAACTGTATTTCAGCATTAGTTAAGTATTTGAGCATGGCTGCATAAGAAAGAATAAATAAAACGGGGATAGTTCTCAGCCATTTGCAGTGAGAGATGATTTGACCTAACCAGCCATTTTATCAACTGCCTGGCTTGTGTATGAGTGGGCCCTGGCCTCATCCCTGGATTCTGACTGTAACACGCAAATGGATGAAATCTGAAGAAAGAGGGGAAAGGGGGGCATTGCTAATTCTTGACTGTCTTGTATGTGTGCTTTGATTCTGTTGCTGTGTGGAGCACCCTAGTTTTTCCTTTGGAAGGTCCAAGAACAGTTGTTATTTAGAAAAATGCAAAAAAGGACCAGACTATTATTGACAATTGCCCCCTAGCCTTTATCATCTTCCTTCAGGATTCTCCCTGCAGAAGTATCTGACACTGCTGCAGTGTAAGCAGACTCTGTCTCTTGTCATTCCACTGTCTGCACCAGCCTCCTAAATCAGGGCCTTTGAGCTCTGCTCCCCATCTATTCTGTGCCTCCCTACCTAACGACACCCACTAATGTGTGCTAACAGATGTCTGAACGAAAATTAGCAATGTTGTCCAAATCAATTAGGCCAGAATTCTGTGCAGGAACAATTGCTCTGTAAACTGCGTGGGCTGTATTTATTTTTCTTTTGTCCAAAGGCAAAGTCATGTAGCTCAGACTGTGCTTCCCTAGTCCATATTTTCTACTTCCAAGCAGTCTAACTTGGTGCTCAGTGATTTCTGATTGACCTACTAGATGATGACGCCTCTACCAAGTGCATTTCCAGTAACCAAGTGAAGAAGAGTAGGGTGGTATTATCCCAAAGACAATGTCGCAAACATAAAAGTCAGGTCAACTTCAAAATATATCCTCGGTGTGTGCTTTCAATTCTGAGAAAGTGTGTGCTAACCAAATTGCTGTATATGGCTCTTTTAGGGGAGATTGACAATTACATAGAAGGCTAATGGCTTCAAAGGTTAGCATGACTACTTTAGCTTATGCAAAGGGATTTCTGTTTCCTAAAACAAGTGTTATATCAAAATAGAGCTTGAGCAGGTGAACTAAGGAACTCCTGCTCTGAAGTTAGACAGACCTGGACCTTGACCTTGGAGACGTGAGCCTGGGGTGTCACTTGCCATGAAATAAGGTTTATTCTTTTAAGCCTCCATTTATATGTAAAGTGGATAAGTAATATAAACGTTCCAAATGTAATAAAAGAAGATATTCTTAAAACAAAGCCTGTTATATATCCTATACCCAATAAATGATAATCATATAATCATCAACCCTTCATTTGGCTTCTCAGAAACACTCAAATAACAGTCAATTTATGACAAATTCTCATAATTTGTACCTCTTTTTTAACTGCTCACTTGCCCAAGAAAAATCTTTCTGAGCCACTTGGAGCTTGCACTGTACCTTATCATTATCTTTTACCTTATCATTATCTCTCCCTAAGTTTGCATTTCTTTCCAAAATACAATAGCCAGACTGCAGGCCACTACCTACACTACCTTATTCCCTTGTCTACTCATTTCCTTCCACATTATTCAAAACCACTCACTGTGATGTTCTACATAGTCCTATGTCCAGAAAATGAATCCTCATTCCCAAAATCGACCAACACTCATAATAAAAATTAATACATGAATGCTATAGAGAATAAGAAGCAGTATTTAAAGGCAAAAATGTTGATCTGAGTCTCTTTTATTCTATATGCACATATTCAGGTTGTTTCTTGCTTGGGGTGGAAGACCCTTTTGGTCATTAGAATAACTGTCTTTATGCTGCCCCTGACTTTCCAGACCTCACTGTTTATTTACGCATTCTATCTTAGAGCTAACACCTTTTGTGAGGCTCACCTCAGGCAATCCATGTATATGGAATGATCCTATTTTCAAGAACTTCTGACATTTGCTATAAAGCTTTTTTCAGAAATGGTAACCTGCCTTTGTTTTTTGATTTTCTCTCTTTTTTCCTTCCTGCTCTCCGTTCTGCAAATTTAATCACCACTTGAAGTCAACTTCTACAGCTTTGGGGAAACAGGAGATAGGGTGAGAAATGGCAGCATCTCCAAGCATCCTTCTGCTCAGGTTCATCTGCATTACCCTCCTGGGCAGTCTTCTAGGTCTGGTCAGTCTGGCTAAGGGTTGTCAACCATGAATAACCGACCAATCACCAACACACAGAATTTGCTTTATCTTCATGTTTTGTTTTGCATTAGTTTTTTTTTTTTTTAATATACTGACATTGATATTTTAGGCTGCTCATTGTGGCTCAGAAAGAGACCTGTCAGACTCCCCGTTTCAGTCTGTGCCCCATTTGTACATGAAGTGGTTCCCCATGAACACCCAAACATCACACTCAACTCTGTCATATCAGCTTCATGGCCACATTTATCAAAATTATCCCAGGGTCCCTTGCAGAAATGAATATTAATAGGGTTCATTTAAAACCAAGGGTGTTACTAATGCTTTTTCCTGTGTGCTAAATGGGAGGAAACAGGAATTACACAAACAACAAAAAAAGGCAGGGTGATTAGAATAGTTAATAAGGCGAAGTGAAATCTTTGGGCAAGGGGAAATAATGCTGAGCTTTCAGAAATCTTCATACATCAATTTACATATTAATATTCCCGTTGCTTTCTGTCCAGAAGGCAAGGCAGCATTTCCGTGAACATACAACATACTGCCAGGTAATCAGCCCTAAACATTTTCCCTGAGTACATTCTGCCTGCACATCTATCTATAGCATACTTAGTACACAATACTTAACTAATAGGGAAATAATGTCACCTCTTCCATACTTTGATAAAAAGGGCTCAGGCAAGAAGAGGCGAAGAAGCTTTTAAAAACATAAGTGTAAACACATTACATATGGATTATTTGCATTTTCCTTCCAATCACATCCAGCTCTTTGCAAGTAATGGGCCAGTTGTTATTGGCAGGTTAGCTTCATGTAGCAACAAGATAGCTTAGTAGTGTTCTGGCAAGTTTTACTGGACAGCATTTCACTCTCTGATGTAGTTTCCATGCCCAGGAAATGTCATTTTGTTGCCTTGTGCAGAGGTCACATCTGCCCTGAGTTAGGTGGATAGTGCTGTCACTCCCTCCTCAAGCAAGGGTGAGAATCAGACAGAAGCCTTTAATGTCTCTTGGTAGAAAACTGTCTTGGCAGTTATGCATTGAACTACCAGAATTCTTGTGTTTCACATGCTACATGAATGAAGTACACAAAATGCTTCTCTTGGGACTTTCTCTGCTAGCAAGTAAATTAAAAAGTTGTATTTTAATTGATTGTTTTGTTTAAAAAGTAAAACAGTGATCAGAGGTGTTTAATAAGTAGAAAGTAATGGTAATAGGTGAAACCATCTTTTGTCACTTTTTGATTATGTGAAATAGCATTTTAAGAAATATATTTAACATAATATTTTGGAGCTGTTGAAAACCCAATTCCACAGTTAATTTTACTCTTGGACCAGAGACACATGAGTAATTAAATTTTAGGGCAAGAGTTCTACTGTGGAAGCTACCATTGTCTCTGAGAAAGTGGGGCTATGCCATCTCCATGGACCAGAAGCCTGCTAGAGCGGTGTGATCTTCCTTAGGCAATCTACCACAACACTCTGGGGTAGTGACTCTTGAGCAGATGTACTTTTGTCCCTTGATATTTGAGGATATTTGTGGATGTTTCAATTGTGAAAGCACTACTGGTATCCAATAGATGAAGACTAGGAATGTGGCTTAACATCCTAACATACAGGACAAGTCTTACCACAAAAAATCATCCAATCCAAAACATCCATAGTCCTAAGATTGAAAAATTCTGCACCATAAAATAAAGTAGAAAGGTGTAAAATTTCCAATAAGATAAAAATCTGAAGGCCACAAAGGCATTGAGTTTTAACACTTCTTGAATTTCTAACAGGAGAACATAGTTGTTTGTATGAATTTTACTGAAAGTTTATTCTCCAAGTTCTGGAAGGTCATTCTGTTCTGCTGAACATGCATGTTTTGGAGAGAAACATGCAGCATGGTAAGAAAGAAAGAGAGAATGCAGGAAGATTAGTTGATTTAGATCTGCTCATCAATAGTCCTGGCAGATGCTGGTAAGGAAAACAGAGGGGTTAAGTGAGCAGGGTAATAAGACCGATAGAAAATAGCAGAGCTAGAATTCTTACCCAGTTCATTTTTTTCATCCATAAAATGGAAGTATTAGTAGTACCTATCTTCTGTGAAAAGAAACTTAGTAAGTGGTCAGCAGGTGTTAGGTATCATTATACTCTATCCCATTTTATCACCTCGGTATTCCTCTATAAGCTTAAATATAAGAAATTCTAAACTTGATAGAGTTATGCCTGTTTTAAAGCTGAGAAATTTCAGCCTGAGAATATCCTGGTTATCACTTAATATTACCTATCATCTTAATGTACAATTAACTTCAATCCAAGTGAACTGTATAATATGAATAAATGTTCATTCTACTGTAGAAGTATTTAGATGTCTATGTTAAAAAAATAGGGAAGGAATATAGTTTACTTTTAACATAAATTAGCCCTCTGTGTATATCCATGTGTAACAACAGAAAGAATGACCTCATACTGAAAATGTTTTCAATATAATAGTGGCCCTTTTGTAGAATAAGGAATTTATTCCATTTAAATGTTCAAGTTTGTATTTTGTATTTTTGTGGCAACCAAAACATACAAGCTTTGTTACCTTCTTATTGAATTACAATGAAATAGTATTTCAGGAACTGTACCTATTGAGAATAACAACAGTCTTTTGGTTGGTATAAAATATTAGCATCAACTGCCATTCTTACTGCTTTATTTCCTGTGGTACATATCTCTCAAAGGTATGAACAATTGACACTTTAACAATGTGACTAGGTTTTGTCCCCATTTTCTCTGCTATAAGAATAAGCACAAGAGACCTCATGTTGGGGGTTATGCAAGCTTTACTGTCTATTTGCAAAAAGACTGAATTTTGACTATAGATTGTATTCCCTTGCCTAAGCCCAAGGGATTTTGATTCCCTCCGTAGGGAGAGATAATTCTGAGGTCAGATGTGTTTCATCAGTCTTCAACTGAGCCTTGGACACATATAATAAATTGATGTTCATTAGCAAGGAACCGTATAATTCAGAAATCATTTATTTGTTATATTCCAGGATCAATTTGCCTTATTATTGACTAGTGCGGATCTTCAGAACATACACCTAGTTCTCTTTAGATAGTTTAAAGTCCAAATGAAGTTGTCAAGAGGGATCCTACCTTGATTAATTCTATCTACATCAAAGGTGCTCAAAATGGTATCATTATTTGATGTAAGGGTTTTCATCATTTTCTGTGTAATTGTTAAGACAGGCAATGGAACACAGAGATGAAGAATCAACCAACAAAGTCAGAATGATGGGATACAAAACTAAACAAGGGTTGGCAGGTAAATCATATGCCTTCTAAGATTATGTGTTTTTATGGAAAAAAATAATTTTTTTCTTTGATCCAGATTAGTGGTTACCCCCATGGCAGCCATGTTTTCCTTGCCTATTTGAGGCAGGGAGTTAGATAACTACCACCTCCTTCCATTTCCTTTTAAGGAAGTCACATTGCTCTCATCAGCTCTTCCATTCTGAATTCTTCTCTTCTGTGTATGGTTATTCCACCCTAATTGCACCCAATCTCATCTGAATTCTTCTCTTCTGACCTCCATTTCTTAAGCCCCATCCTGGTAGTGGGAGTAGCAAGTAGGGGTGGTGTTTAAATTATTTTCTATCTGTAGAAATTTCTAGAGTGAGGTCAGAATCACAGTGTTACGCCTGAGGGTTTCTCACCTCTTGGTTATGTAGGACAGAGCCAGTCATACACGATACAAATCTGCTTTCTTTCTACATAATGTCCTTCCACTGTTCAATGAGTTTTACTTTCTTTTCTTTTTCATTCCACTTCAATAATTAGAGAATGTGACCAGGGCATTTTTTCCCAAAAAGAAGCTAGGTAAAGTAGGTAGTAGGTAGTAGGTAGTACCTAGAGTGTGAGGACTGAAGATGAGACAGGACTTTGGTGATGTGAATTGAGGACTAAAAGGTGGACTTTGAAAGGTGAGCCTTAGTGAGACAAGCTGGTCATTGAAAATGAAATTGCCAACTTGCCTCCAGTGAGCAAATGCACCTGCCATTCATGTTGCAACCAATGTGCTGTTTCTACTTTTATCTCTCTCATGCAGCAGGCTCCAAACTCTCAGAGGTTTTCTTGTGCCTCTTTTTGTGATGCCCAAGCCATCAGGACTGTTAGATGCTTCTGTGTAGACATTTTATTCCCAACTTCTCTCCCTTCATTGTATTAAAATAAATTGAGACAATAATATTCATTGGAGAAGTAAAGTTCTAAAGAGCAATAGCTTTTCCTCTAAACCCTACTGCTTCTGGAAACTGTCCAGCTTTTCAAGATGGAATGCAGGCACTGGAGCCTAGCCTCTGAGAGTAAATACTTTCCTGAAATGTGAATGAATGCTTTAAAGTCTACTCTTTGAGAATGAATAATAGCTTCTAATGGAGGGTTTTCCTTGAAGGATGAAACTTCTTTGAAACTTTTCTTGACCCCCAAACATTTCTTTTGCAAGATTGAAAATGTTAGATAATAAATGGTCATCAGGTGACCACTTTTAATTACCTAACAGGAGGGAGAAAAAAAAAAAAAGCATCTTTCCATAAAAAGAATTCTGAATGACAAATGTAGATTTGCTTATGTGAAAACATCCAATTCAATCATTTCCAAAAGATTTAATTATTTCAACATGTATTGTTGAGCTTTCACAATAAATTACATTTCCCCAAAAGATGCTTCCAGTTACAGACTTATAATTTTCTATGCCTGTAGTTCTCTGAAGACACCTCCATACATTTAACTATGGGCTATTTCAAACACTGGCAGGGAAAAAAGAAAGACCTTGGAACTGCATCAAATGTAGCAACTTTTTTCTTCCTCTCTCATGAAAATCTGAAGTAAATGTTATGCAAAATATTGTAATGCTCCCTTAAGGTCGGTAATTTAATTACACAAAAGAGAAATTATTCAAATGTGGTTTCCGGATCAATCATAACTCTTGCCCAGTATAAGGGAAGGTCTCAGTCTTTAGTCTTATGAAGCACAGAAAACGACAAGTATTTGGGCAAAATTTCTATTCTGCTTCTCCTTTGCCTTTCTGACTTGCGCCTCTCTTACTGGAGGCACAACAAACGAACAGCCTTCAATTCAAAGTGGAAGTACCTAGCAATTGTGGTATATATCTCAGACAAGGGGAGCCAGGCTTGAACTCACCCAAGAGCAAATAAATTAGAAGTAGAAAGAAAGCACTCAAGGTCTTCCACTGGTGAAGACATTAGTATTGTTCGGATGCTTTAGGCTATTCTACAGATATATCACAAATTAAAGTAGAAGTTGCTGGTTACCTATTACCGCCCCAAAGTATATATTTCCAGAGCGATCTCTTCAGTCCTTCACTAATTCACTCATTCATTTTTCCTTTCTTCTGTTCCAAAAAAAAAAAATTAAAAATCTAGTCTCTGACACTCTAATCAAGTGTCACTAGTGTGTTTAGAGAACAGTCACATTTATTATAAGTACAGAAGTACTTTTATTCCAAGCATCATTTTAAGTATTTCATATGCATTATCACATAGGTTAATTTTCCCATTCTGTAAATGACAGAACCGAGTGAACTAAAATTAAACAACTAGTAAATTTATTAATCGAGAGCGAAGCCAGTTCTGAAGTCCAATGTTCAGCTACTAAATTGTACACCATAGGTACATATTGAAAAAGAAGTTTCTGCCCTTCTCCAAATGCTTCTGAGTTATTCCTATTCTCAGGACATTTATTATACTTGTAAATTTGATTGCTAGACCCTGACTTCTTACTTGCATGATCACAGGAAAACATTAACTAGAGGGTTAGGGAGGCTTGGCCTAAGGAAACATTCTGGTTGATTTCTGAAATTCTCTTTTGAATAGAATTTCTCTTCTGAATAAACTATTTCATTCATTAAAAGATATATATATATACACACACACACACACACACACATATATACACACACATATATACTATATATATGGGTGGATAGATTTGAGATATAATATATAACTATTTTCCTCAGCAAATAGGAACAGGTAATATTACGAATCAAGAATTTATGGTCCAACCTGTTAAAATACATGCTGGTTATTTTTAATCTCCCACTTTTTGTCAGAAAATTATTTTGTTAAAATGGTAGCAAACTATGTTAAATTTTTTTCTTAAGGAGTGTGTTCTTATTTAAAATGGTACTGTATGGGAAAACATAGCTTCTGGAGTTAAGCATTAGAATAAACTGAAGCTAGGTAGAAACTCATCATATTGGACATCACTAACATAGACAGAAACCATAGTATTTAGTCTCTAAGTCCCAAATTATATTATAACTCACACGAGGCCAAGTATAGCTATGCAGTGATGGGATGGGACATATTTCACAAGCCCCACATAAAAGGCAGTCATGTTACTATACAATTCTAATGCAGATTTATCTTCCTTCTCTGTTTTCTGAAAAAAAGATTATCTAAAATTGTTTTAAATGTATAAACTCCATATTCTTTCCCTATATGATTTAATCTTTTATCTAACATCCTAGAATCTAGAAAATTGGCACATGATATTTTTATCTTTTTTGAACATACAGAGAGTGATGTGTGAAGAATTTTTCTAGCATAAAGGAGCCTTACTAAGAAGAAAGTACTGTATGGGGCTCCAAATCTAGGTCTCCAGAACCCTCCACTCTTCGAAAACTCTGTGCTTATCTGGGTCAGATGTTATTTTCTATTCAGAGTCACGTATTTTCAGTTTATACCCTTTACTATTTTTCCCAAATTCTCCCTGGTTGGCCTTAAAAATAATTTATGTACTAGGAATATATTCAGTGAACTTTCTTTATGTTTTTCTTATGAAGAAGTGATTGTGTAATAAAGAGACCTGCAAAACGCTAAATATAGAACCATTTCATTTCACAATGGGAAACCTGAGTGTATTCTCAACCCATATTAGAAACTTTATTTGTTCTGGTTAAGTATAATTTGTATTCCAGTAAGAGAGATCAGTGCAGAGGTGCTGAGTCCTTGCATTGATTATATAACATAATTTCCTTAAATAATTCCTGAAGAATTGTCCTCCTGTAACTGGAAGGAGAAAAAATAATCTTCAGGTACTAAAGATACCAAGACAGGGGAAGCCAAAAATATAACTGAGGACTCATCCTACCAGCTGTGCTGTTTACTAGCAAGCATATGCAGTTGGAGAGAAGCTTGGTTATACTATCTGGACTACAAAATAAGCATTTTAGTGCAATGTTTCCTCAGGCAATTTCTAGAAATATCTGACATGATTTCATGATGTCTGTAGTTGTAAATATAGGTTGTAACCCTTGGCTGAAAATGCTGTTTTGCTAATTTAAACAACATTTTACACTGTCTTTCCATGGAGTTTACGGAGTGTCTGCTTTTATACTGTGCATCTTATGAAATCCACATTTGAAATGCCTTTCTAGGTTATGTGACCTGTAGAACAGAGATATGAGAACAGGCACTTCCAACCTCTGAATACCAAAGGTTTATGGTCCGACCTAATTGTGCAGGTAGGGAACTTTTGAGAGGTGCCAAAGACAAACATGAGGCACAGAAGAAGGCAAAGACATCAGTATCACAGAGCAGAGGAGAAGTTTCTATACTACTTGTGGATGATGCCAAATGTCAGGCAGAAAGCTATAATTTATCAAAAAGTAAAAAAAAAAAAATGGACAAATAGGCTAAAGAAATTGTATGCTCATAGTAACCACCAATCAAAATCCCTCCTGGACAGAGAAGAAGACTGTCATTCAACTGTCATTATTATGAACCATGAGGGACCTTGAGACAAATCCAGTTTCCAACTTTTAGGCTAATGAACTGCTAAACAAAAGTTGCAAAGTTTGCTCTTCTTGACGATGCTTTAGTCAGAGTAATTAATGCTGGCTGTGCCGGCAGAGACTGCTGAGCTCTCATGACTCAGGAAGCCTAATCCAGCTAAGGTGGCCCTCAGTGACATAGCAGCAGTGGCATCTAGATCCCACATCCACCACCATTTCACAGCTGGGTGGAACAGACATCAAGTAATGCAGGGAGATTTTTAAGGGGCAGGTCTATATATGGCTTATCTCATTTTTTCCCTACATTTTCTTGGCCACAGCCCAATTCCATCATTCCAAAGTCACCCCAAGAGGTTGGGTGATGTAGAGAAGACCATGGATACTTGGTAAACACAGAGTCTTCCCCACAACCCTTAAAGAGTCAGACAGTAAATTGGGCATACCATTCTGAAGTATATGGAGAAAAGCACACACATATTTGTTCATTCATGAAGTGGATGAACAAAGGATATGGGTCATAATTCCCAGACACAGTACAAACAGGACTCATAGAAAAAGTGTCTAGATAGGTGGCTAGCTTGGAAACCAAGAAAATGCTAATGTGTTTGTCTTTGGTTTTGCATTGATTTGGAGAATGTGAGGCATTTGTGATATTGTAATGACGGATGTTAAATACAGAAGAGAATAAATCTGCTTTTGGGAAATACACACATCCATTAAAGAGTCACACTTTCATTTCCCTATCTCCTATTCCTTCTCTTGCCTATTATCATTTTAGAGAGCAATTTGAAATTCCTTTCAGTCTACTATAAGTGAAATGTTCCTCTTATTCCCACAAGGACCCATAAACTAAGGTGTACTTTGAATCAAACAGTTTAGCTTCTGATTGAATGAGAAAGAAATGTTATAAAGTTTTTAATGTGCGGATGCTGGCTTCAGGTGGCAGGAATGGCCATAACATCTAACAGTCACACCTGTGAATGTCCTAACCCCAAGTACTGTTATCAGCATAGCACACTTTTGTTTGGCAGATAATTTTTCTTTTTTACAGTGTTTTAAGACACTTTTAAAAACATTTACAATAATTTACTCTACTTTGTAATTAGACTTAGTGATTAGAATCTTCCTTACTTACATAACTGCTTTCCCTTAAATAGATGGCCCCAGCTGGCTTATTGCTGAAAGCTGATCTGCCTCCCAAAGCTGTCAGAGAGGCCAGCAGAAGGCAGAGCCTGATCAGTTGTGCAGCTTCACAGAAAGTTAACAGAAGGGCAAAGTTTGACAACATATTTCTGTGATTGTGCTGGGTATATATTAAATATATTGGAGAAGATTTTCTTTGGAACTCAAACCTTGGGTATGCTGTGTATACTCTCAATTTTCATGGCAAGAAAAGAGGCTGAAACGATCTTCTCTGGCAGCTTCTAATCATTAGAGGAAGGGCAAACCGCTAAAAATATGCAGTTTGGAGTTGAGCCACTTGGGGTATTTTACCATCAGGAGAATGCTGTGGCTGTATAATTAATGGAAGAAAGCGTTAGCAAAACGGTAAGAGAGCAAAGTAATCACAAGTGGCCCTGAGTATTGTTTCTCTGTGATTTTACCCATGGTATTGAATATTCAGTAAGTTATTCATTTGTTCCTTTATCACATGATAATGAGAAGTCATATGAAGTGGGGCACTGTTCTTTCGTGTGACAGATAAGAGAAAGTCTCATTGGAAAATCAAAGGCTCTCAGTGGCTAATGTCTGTCATGGCCAAGTTATTTTCCAGTTAAAGTGACTTGCCTGAGGGCAAAAAAGTATAGATAGAAAAGCAGGTGGAGCAGCTTGCCCTTTCCCCAAGGACTGTAAAGGAAGAGGTGTGGGCTGATAGTGGCCACTAGGCCTGATTGTCTGTCCATCTGGAGCTGATTAGAATTGGTAAAAATATAGAAATTCTACTTAATACTGCAGTATGCAGTCTCTCTGTCTTAGGCAGTCTGTAGCTCACTGAGTTCAAAGGCCTGTTTATCATGTCAGGTGCTCTCCATCATTTGAAATTAGACAGGAGGACTGAGCGTGGCAATGTGCCTGCAGTTGAATGACCACCGTAACTAACTTTTCCTACTCTGCACCTTGCCTCTTGTGACTGTGACAGGATATAAAAGATGGGTAGGGACTGTAAGTGTGGCTCATGTTACTCCTCTGAGGCTGAGTTTCCAGAAACTAATGTGTTCTCCACACATTTCCAACTCTGGAGGTCCAGAGTTCTAGCTTTGTAGAGAAAAGCTGCTATCCCCAGTGACCAGCAGGGAGCTACTGAAGAAAGAACTGCTGCAGAGCTTAGCAAGAGAAACCCCTCCTCAGTTTTCCCATGGAAGGGCTGCTGCTCTGGGGCCATTCTCAGTGGCATCTGTGTCACATTCTTCCCCCATCCATCCTTACTTTCCCAGCAGGTAAGTTTGTTGTGTTTTTTATTTTTTGTTTTTGTTGTTTTTGTTTTTTCTTTTGTTTTGTTTTACCTATATGAGCCCAGCATCCCAATGGTAGTTAAAACTATCTCTTGCTGGAAGGGTCAGTGAACACATCGTGTTGTATAAGCACCGGCTTTGTGAGATGGATACAAACACAGTCACGGAGGGTCACGGCTACCTCGGAAATCATTTGCTTGAGTGCTCCAGCCCACAGCATGTTACCGAGAAACTGCTTTTTGCAAGAATTGATTAGCTCTCCTAAACACAGGTGTTGCGCATGTTTATGTGTGAGACTGGGAGGCAGGTGGGTGAGATTTTGATAGGCAGTGTTTGTTTCCTTAGGACATGGAGGTTTGAATAAAACATCACGGCAGGGTGCAGAAGCAAGAGAAGAGAAATCTTTGACATTTTCTCCATAACATGCCCAGGGCTCTGAACTAACAGGTGGGGGCTGTGGCCCCTCCGTGTCTAACTTCACATTTAGCTCAAGATTAATGAGAGACTTACCTGTTTGAGATTTATTTGTGGAAGTAGAAAAAGAGTAGACCCTCATAGTAACACTACCATGCCCCTCTTCTGAGTTTCACAAAGAAGAAAAAGAGGTGAAATCTCATGTCATGAAGGTGAAATTAAGGAATAGGATATGTGATTCAGACACTGAACAGACTTTCAGAGATGGAGCCAGTTTCTACTGGAAAATTGTTTGAGTTTTACAGGTTGTAGATATTATCACTATTGTTTAGAAAAACAGTCAAAACCAGATAGTCAAATTCTTAATCACATAATATTGGAACTGAATATAGCAGAATATAACTAACTTTAATAAACCGAACTCCCATAGCCTGTACCAGTGATGGTGAACCTTATGAGAGCTTTCAGTGACACAAACAGCCCACCAAGGCACATGTGCCATAGGTCCAACACCATTGGTTAAGCAGTGACCTTTGTGCTTAACACAGCTACTCACCTGCCCAGAGAGTCTTATCTGAGCTTATGCCCTGGTCATTTTGGCAGTTGTTTAATTCCATGAGTTTGGCAACGTCTCACATGTCAGCAGTAGACAATGTAGTTTGTGAAATACTAAGCCCTTCCTTTACCCTGACACAATCAGAACTGGTTACGAACTCAGTACTTTTTCTCTGATGCTTTGTAATGTTGGCTATGATGATGAACCTCACTGAGTCTCAGTTATCCAACCAGTGACTTGGCGTGAGGAGGTTACAATAATACTTGTTTGAGCTATCATGCAGGCTTATTAGCAGGAATCAAATGAAGCAGGGCACATACCAGTGTTTTGTAAACTGTGAAATGTCCTGCTATCTCACATAGCACTGTTGTTATTAATTATTAATGTTATTATTATTTCTTGTCACATTTCTACTTGCTTGTGTCTTCTTTCATTTTTAATGTTCATTTGCCTCTCCTTCATAGGGCAAGCACAGATGATAAAAAGGAATCTAACTCATGTTCATCGATCCAAGTTTTCTCTTTATCATCCCACACCATAAAACCTGCTCAGACTTATTTACCTCTTTGGAATTTTCAAACATATCTAGAATTGGAGAAAGTATTCAGTCTCCCTTAGCTACATTTCATATTTTTAACAACTACA
This sequence comes from Dasyprocta punctata, assembly GCA_004363535.1. Classification (NCBI taxonomy): domain Eukaryota; kingdom Metazoa; phylum Chordata; class Mammalia; order Rodentia; family Dasyproctidae; genus Dasyprocta; species Dasyprocta punctata. The sequence continues at coordinate 109,379 of RJWM01002074.1, read as the reverse complement.
GTGTTTTCTACTATTGTATGTACTTTTGGAAAAAAATATAATTGGATTAAGTGTATTAATTAATTTATAAGGGATAACTCAGTTTGTTTAGAAGGAAATAATGTGAACGTTCCACATTGTGTTCAAAGTGGTTCATACTAAGCTTTGAAAAGGGAAATGCAAAGGAAGAAATTCTAAACACCTCCCATCAATTCCATTCTTTGTCCAAATATTCTGTCTTCTGAACCCTTCAGCAGTGGCAGGAAACAAATTTTATTATCTTCATTGTATTCCAGACATGTTTTAGCTCAACCTGGTTGATTTGTATTAGAATCTGCTTCCTTTCCTACATACAAAGAGCACTGTATACCTTAAACAATTGGAAAAACAGAATTTAGGGTAGTAATGTAGGAATGAAATCATTAAGTTTAAGGAGTTCTTACAAACATCATAATTATCATACATATTTTTGGTTGCCAAAATCAAATGAAAAAATGAGATGAGCAGTAACCATTTTGAAAATCATAGAGTTACTTATTATTTTCATGATAATCTAATACTTGCACTTCTGTTGAAGCAGTAATAAACTGCCTGATCTAAGTCATAATTTTCATCGTTTTACCCTGTCTGACCTCTGCCTGTGTCTAGCACAGTTCCTTTACTTATCATAAACACTTAAAAAATATTCTAGGTTTGTATTATCCTTACACATAGTAAACAAGATGCTGTCTCTGAAACCTTTTACTTCTAATTTCTATTTATTTGATTTAAAATTCCTCCTTTTGATATTAGGATTTATTCTTAGTAAGCTCTTCTCAACTGAAAAATTCATATATAGTATATAGGAAATATTTTCCTTACCATGAAACTTTTAAAAAATTAATGGAAGAGAAAAAATATTTAGGTTCCACATAAAATATTTTGTAGGCTTTAAGGATATTGTGGCTTAAAGCTAAATTCTGAAGGCTTTGGAGTTAAGAGTATATCTTTAGCAGATGCCAAGTATACCACCTGAAATTTTACCTTCTCTAAGAATTATAACAAATAACTCCCTTTAATATATGAAAATACATCTTTTAGAGTACACAAAAGGAGAAGATATACTTCCATTTTATATTATAGTCTTAAAGTGCCACTTCCATACTTTGGAATTTACCTAGTTGCTATTTTCCATCTACCCAAAGTAAACCGTTATTTTTCAACTTCTCTCTGCTTGATACCACTGTTCCTGCCAAATAAAACCATCTGTTCTGCATGGACAGTATCTAAAGTCTATCCCTTAAGTGCAAGAAGTGAGAAAGATATTTTGCTTGCATCAATGGAAGACAGCAGCTTCATTCCTTCCATCTATTGGTTAAAGCAGCATCTGGAAGTTTACTCAAATTAGCAAAAGCAAATACTAAACAGCTGGAACAAGATCCTGGGAATATGAGCTTGTGAAGGAGCTGCTGACTTGTGGAGGAACTGCAGCCTCAATGAGCAGAGTCAGAATGGTTTCATTTGTACTTACTTAGCAAGGCAATGACCTGTCCATTGGAATGGCCACTTGACATCCCACAGAGTAGGTATTGCTGAAGCATCAGTAATGAACAACCTTAGTTTGTCTTCTTTGGCTGGTTCTAAAGTGGTCTATACAGTTAGATTTAGGGTAATTCTAAATATGTAATAGATGTAATAAAGCTCCAATCTATCTTCTTTTAGATAGAATAAGGGACTGTTAGTATCCATATAGCCATGCCACACATGTACCACCATAAGGATGCATCCACTACTCAATGTTGCATAAGTGAGATGCATAACATTTCTTTGTCCCAAGGTTACTATTTTTGAGTTATTCAGAGCAGTCTAACCCAAATTAACTCTCTTTTCTGATAGCAGATACTGTCAAAATGAGTTTTCAGGGACTATTTTGCTGTAAATCTGATGTCCTAAGATAGCGCTCAAAGGGACACTTGAGAATGTGATAATGTAGGACTCAGAGGCTCCGAAGAGTATGTCTTACACCACTTACACCTTTGGCTGGCAGAGGAAAATGTCAGCTCCATCTCAGAGGACTATAGTAAGTGGGGCTTTAGGCACTAACTTTTAGTTACACATACAGGTCAGAAGCTTCTCCTGTCTAATTAAAAGAGGATTAAAAGATGATGACTACTTTTTTTGATCATGCATTTTGTTTGAATATGTCATTTTTATGAGCTTCCCATTCTCACTTCCTTGACTCCACCACATTATCACACTCATGGAACCTAGCATTGCTTTGATTTGTGCACACATTCAAGTAAATAATTAGCATATTATCCCTCTTAGCTTAAGTTATTTCGTTATTCTTTAATGCATGTGTAAGTATAGCACTTATAATCCTGCCTGGCAGAGACATTTAAGTAACTGATACTTTAGTAAGATTTTTTTTTTAATCCAGAGTTTCATCTGACATTGAAAGAACCCATCATTTTTGTATGTTCCCCGCTCACTCATGAAATCTGTGTCTAAATGGACGCATGTTCCTACAAAACATGATTCAAATGCTAACTTCATAGGCTGATTATTTCTTTCTTTACAAATGGATTCTAACAAAAGTGAAAACTAGTGGAAAAGAAATGATTATTACTAAGTGTTTTATTTTGCTACAAGGTCTAAAACTTCATTGATTCAAATTACAGTCACAAAATACCTGGTAACATCTGTTGTTTACAAGAACAGCGAATTAAGGAAGACCTATATTTCACTGAGATTTACATCATAAATATGTAATTATGACAAAATTTTATTTGGAAGGCATTTTCTTGGGAACCCAAGAGTTAGTTGTTTCTGAAAGTCTTGAAGCTTTCTTTACTTATGGTTGCAAACCCTTGCATCTTTTGTCTTATTTATTATAGGTATAAAATGTCTAAACTTTGACTAAAAGGCTGAACATATTGTCACAGTTCTGCCCATTAGGAGAGAAGGATTCATTGCATACCTTTGGGGTGGTTTACTGTTACTGTCAATAGTAACCATTAGTAATGAAACATAGTGATTAACTATACTTTGGCAATAATAGGGTCTGCAAAATTATAACTAGAATGCCATTAACATGTAAACATATGAAATATTTTATTATGCTCTCTTGGGAAGGGTTAAGCCAATACTGCTTTATTAGCTAGTTTTAGCATGTAATAAACAATACATGTAATCCTTTAGAGTTTACAGATGAAGTTCACCTGCATTAATTTATTTGACTCTAATATCAATTCTCTTTTACTTTACCTTTAATCTCCAGATGAGGAAACTGAGATTCAAGAAAATTTAAATAATTTGTTCATTTGAAATTTCTTAACTATTGAGAATGTGCCCTACAATGGGGTACAAAGGCAAATATCAGAGAGTATTTTGCTGCATTGTGATCTAGTGACAAGCCAGGATCAAACCCCTGATGCTCCATCTATTAGACTGTGCTGCATTCTCCAGTTCTGTCATCCATCTGGAAACTTCCACACTGTGCAGGAAAACATGTTTTAGTGGCATTTTCAGAAGTAAAATGCCAAGGTGGATGGATGTTTGCTGTTTCACAAGATGGCATCTATAAAATATTATATATTTTATTGTTATTGTTGACTCCTGGGATAGTGTTTATTAAAGGCCAAGCACTGCTGGAGAAAATTCCTGTGCATTCTAGAATTTTATTTATTTAGTTAGTTAGGTAGGTGGGTACTGATGATTGAAACCAGGGCATAGACAAATAGGGTCTGCTTAGGTTGCTAAGCTGCCCTGGCTGGGCTTGAACTTGTGATACTCCCCCTGCCTTTGCCTCCCAGAGTGCTGGGATTACAGGGATGCGCCACCAAGTCCAGCTTTCAGAACCCAACTCATATAGACTCTGCACACTGTGCCAGAGTCTGTTACATGTGCAAATGACAGCTGAAGATTCTTTCACTCTACCAAAGAAAACTTAGAAAATTAAGGAGCTGATAGTGTTTTTAACCCCCTACAATTGCCCCACACAGTAAACACATACACCTTGTTCCGACTTTGAATGCATAATCACTAGTGAGACTGATTTTTTGCAAATTTGCACCATTATGAATGACATTTTAAATTGAATACAAATAATAATTGCTAATTATTTGAGGCTAGGAAATGAGCCAACTGACCACTTTTCTTTCTTACTCTGGAATATTGATTGGTTTCCTTCTGCTCATCGGTCATTTAAGGAGCAACAATAAAGGCATTAAACTATTCATAGCTGAAATTAGATGAGTTTGCTGACCTAAGGTTATTTTTAAAGCAATGTGTACTGACAAATAAGAATTAATGGTAAACATCCAATTAAATTACTTTTGTGGGAGCCAAAGAAATATGTACACCAAGTAAACAGTAATTTACCACTATAAACGGGGTCCTTTTCAAATTTTCACCCTATGACTGCTTCCCAACTTTCAAGAATTAGGATTCTTTAGTTTATGCAATAGAAATTGGCTAGTTAATTAGAGTAAAAAGGGTGATGTGTTGGATCAATGGAGAATAGCACACAGAATGAAAGACAAAACAGAAAAAGCACAGCAGTCGTGCCTCCCTAGACACTCCTGTTGCAGAAACTGATGAAGAGCAACAGTCCTTTCAGGTGGTTGCCCCTTTATGATAATTATCAATCTAATTAGTACTTCTGAACAATAAAGGGACATAAAATGATAGCTGCCATTTATCTCTCATAAGCATACGAGTCACTTGATACAGACTGGCACTCACTGGAGATCACTCCGCTCCTGTGGTCTCCATATTTATCAAATAAGAACATAAGATGCCCTGTTAAATTTCAATTTCAGGTGAACATCAAATAATTTTAATATAATTGTATCCCATATAATACTGAGAACATGTATGTTAAGAAGAATACTTTTGTCTGCAACTTGTGTTTAACGAGGTACCCTGTATTTTATCTGGGAATTCTATTAGCCAGCTCCCATCCTCCTTCTCCTAAGACCAAGAGGCTCAGATAATCATGTTCTTCTCATGAAAGTGGCTGTTTGTACCACAGATGCTGACATCCTATTGACAAAAACAAGCAGCATGGTCCAATTTTGGAAAAGCATGTGCCACCCACTGCAGGAAGGCATGAGCATGGAAAAGAATGTGGATCCAGGGAAGAGCATAGAGTTGACACTATTTGTGTAGTCTGCCATAGGTTGAATTAGTGTCAACCTGTTTCAAGTCATTCCTAATAGAAACCATGCTTTGGGGAAAGAAACTCTGAATGAGCCTGCTTGGGTCATGTATCTATTCTTGACCACGAGAGCATTGGTCACTCAGTGGATGGTCCCAACAAACCAATGATTATGGGTCAGTCATGATATCTCAAAGGAAAACCAAGGTGAAAAGAGGGTTGAATTTTTAGTACTAAAATAACAGATGTCTACTCCACTTTTGTCCTTGACTTTGCCTACGCTTTTGTATATCTAAGAAACCCCCTTGAAAAGGAGAAAGGATGAGTTGGAACTTAGACAATCGTACAAATACATAAAGCAATTCTATTTCCCCCAAAATTGAGACAGATCTTTGGAATCCAGTAGATGGTAGGTCAAAGAAAAAATTATAAAAAGAAGAAAAACAATAAGAACACTAGTGGCAAGGCAGAGTGACTTTGCCATAATCTTACTAAGACTCATTCATTGTACAGTTGAAGGAGTCTGCATATTTAAGTTCATCCAAATTTTAGCATGCTTTTAGAAACCACCATTAACTGAATAGAAAAAATATACATTTAAAAAAACACAGAATGTATTTATGTTAATGAAAGAATATCATCCATTTAATAATTCAGATTTTAAATGAAAACAGAATAATAGTGTAGATTATAAAAGAATTATTTTTAAAAGTATTTCCATAAAATTACTTGATATATTAGGCAAGGATTATTCTTTACATGTTTTTCAGAAATACTAGGTAGGCTAGTTGGTAGCAATTTGTAGGATGATTCTGAAAGCCACAGTATGCATTTTGTATTACTTGACAAATGGCTTTGAGGAAATTGACGAAAATTATGGAAGAAGAATCTAATTCTCATACTATAAATAAATTTCAGGTGATTTAAAGTTCAAATAACAGCAAACAGTTCAAATTGAAAAAAAGAAGCAGACATACATATTTAACTGATCTTGTGTGAGGAAAGGATAATCTATGCACAAAAGTAATGAAAGAAATCACGAATGAAAGGTTAAGAGGTATGACAACAATGAAAATTTAAACTTCTGCAAAGTAAAAATAATCACAAACAAAATTAAGAAGCAGATAATAAATTGGGAGACTGGAACATGACAGCCAAAGTCAGTATAAGTTGCGATATAAGTAGTTCTCATTAGTCAGAAAGTAAAACAAAATCAACCAGACTAATTGCACAGATCACTGAAACTGAATAAAATGAGAACATTAAATAAGTAGTTCATGGCCTTGCATGTACAAAAATATAATAAATCATTTGAATATACTGTGAATGGGGATTTTTAAGAGATATTCCAGAAAAAAACCAAATTCTCAAGAATATTAGGATGACCAGAGAATTAAGCATAAATCAGTATTATAGTGTTTGAAAAATAAATGACTTACATTTGCTGATGCAAATAAGTTCATCATGTTAAACATTACTTCCTAGATAGTAATCTTTGATAAGAATGAAATAATGCAAAAATTACTATTTGTGTCATGTTCAGAGAAATGAATATGATGTAGAGAAAAAATAAACTGGGATACACAGAAAGCTTAGGTTTTGGTCTTCATCTTCCTTAGCTGTGTGGTTTGTATCCATTTCTTACCCTTTGTCCACATGTATAAAATGGTTGTAGTGGTAACAGTAATAATAATAATACATCACTCACTGCTTTCAAAATTTTTACAAAAATTTTAGAAGATGATACAACAAAGCCTTTGAGCTGCTAACTTGAAGCTATCAGTGGTGCTTTAAATTGTAGCTTCATGAATTTCTATAAGAGAATAGTAAGGAACTACTAAACCATTAAGCTAAAAATGTTTTATCTATATGTATATGTGACTCCTCATCAAAAAGAAAATAAGAAGTGAAAATTTAAAAAACTGAGTAATTGATGAAGTGCTCCTTGCTTTCTATGTTGCTCAAATACATGAACACATCCCTGCCCCGTGGTTAACCCTTTCATTAACTCCACATTACATCAGAAAGGGTAGCTGTGGAGGTGGGGAATGAAAGGGAAGGCATCCTGATGGGGGGAAAAAAACTTGGTAGTGAAATAAATGATTAGAAGGGTAGTTAAAGAAATATTGATAAGAGACATCTGTCACTAACCAAAACAAAAGCTTATACTTTTTTTCTTTACCTAAAATAACCAATATGATACCTTACTGAAGTGTAGTAAGAAAATCTGGGGATGAAGGGAGAATTGTTTTCAAACACTTTTTGAGAACCTAGCATTATGGTTTAGTGGTCATGAATATAAAGGCCCTTTTGCCTGCCTTTAGAACTTAGTGATGGGCCAGGCGTGGTGGCGCAGGCCTTTAATCCCAGCACTCGGGAGGCTGAGGTAGGAGGAGCATTGTGAGTTCAAGGCCAGCTTGGTCTACAACATGAGTGCAAGGCCAGCCTGAGCTACATAGTGCAACCCTGCCTCAAAAAACTAAGGCTGAGAGTTTGGTTCAGTGTTTTAAGCACCTGTTTGGCAGACACGAGGTTGTGAGTTCAATCCCCGGTGCCAAAAAACAAACAAACAAACAAAAAAAACCAACTTAGTGATGGGTATGGTAGCACAGCAATTATGATTGACATACAGCAGGGAACAACGGGGGCCGCTGTGGGAACACAGGAGGGGTATTTTACCCTGTGTGACATCAGAAACGGGAGCTGTGGAGGTGGAGAGTGACAGGAAAGTTGTCCTGGAAAAAAAGAGGACAAGCTAAGTAGCTGAAACATGAAGAGGAAAGGGGTGAACCACATGAAAAGCAAGAAGAGGAACACGTCATGTGCCTCCAAAAACCACACAGTCAAATGCCAAGGCCTGAAGTGAGTAGAGCACGTTCTCAAAACCAAATCTTGTTCGATCTGACTTCTGACATGGATGTTTCACTGCGAAAGGAGCAAGAAATGAAGTTGGAGAGATAAGCAGGAGCCAATCGTGGATGACCCATTAAATCTTATTAAGAAGCTTAGATTTTAAATCTTGAGAGCAGTGAGACTTACCAAGGGATACTATACTCAAATATAAAATTTAAAACGAAATGATTGTAGTGTGGTAGACACACGATGGCAAGCCTAAGAAGAGAAAGACTAGAGACAAGGAAATCTGTTTTAATTATCTTGCGATGATTCAGATTTTAAAAAAATGGAAAGGTTGAAGTCTGAAACAGGGCTCCTGAGAATTCAGTGAGTGAGTTTAAGAGGGATAAACGACAGAACTGGGGGTCAGAGCAGGACAACGAAGGAGAGCACCTAAGGGCAATTTCCTGTTACTGTGTTATTGCCTGGTTAACTCTTTACATAGTGAACCACACACCAAGATGATGAAATGCAACAATTTCATAAGAAGAGGGATAGAAGAAACTTCAGAGTATCTCCGAGGCATCTGATAGAGGCAGGGAATAGTCAACTGGAAATGTAGTAATGAAGTTAGCAAGAAAAATATGAATTGGAAATAATGATTTGGAACTCATCAATAACAGGGCCTCAGTTTCTAAAGCTGCAGAGCTAGATCACTCAGTGAATGTACACATTTAGGTGAAGAAAGAGGAAAATGATCAAGCCCTTAATTACAAATGTTTAAGGAATAGGATAAGATGAGCCCAAAAGTTAAATTGGAGAGGCTGCCCAGAAGAGTAAGAGGAAAAGCAATTGAGTCTGTTGTTCTGGAAACCAGGCAAATAAAGGACTAGAAAAAAGAGGTTAACATCAAAAAAGTGAAATGTTTCAGTACAAAACAGGTAAACAAAAATTTCCCATGGACCTAGAAACAATATGACTACTCATGAACTTCTTCAGAGCAGATTCTTTAGAAACTAAGCAGAGACTCCTCAATACATTCAAGGTTGATGTGGCATTTTCTAATTCCTTCCAGAAATGTGAATGTGCATGTGAGTGTTCAGTTTTCTTGAGACAGAGCTTTGCTATGTAGTTCAGCCTGGCTTTGGATGCATTACATAGCCTATACCGATTTTGAATTCACAGCTACCCTGCTACTTCAGCCTCCATAGTGCTGGGATTTCAGACACACATCATGCCTCATTTAAGACATTTGGAAAGAGAGGCTGAATGTTAACACTACACTGGCACAGGATTGGGAAAGGGATTTCTTCTGAGAGCAAAAAGATTCCCTCATATGTTGTGCATGTTATTTAACAAATTTAGGTCATAAAAGCTTTCATACACTGTGTTCATGTATCTCAGCCTGAAGTAAATGTTTGCTGAAAAGTTGGTTTTCATAACTTCCTTTTAGAGTTCTTAATTACATTCTCCTTTTTACTTTAGGATTATATCTAAAGAGATGATCAGCAAGAGACCCTTCTTTGGCATATTGCTTTTGTACCTTCATATCCCATTTCAACCACTCTTCTAATTCTTCGTTCTTTCCAGCATGATAAGCTATGAGATCTGATCCTCCAATGATGTGCGGGAGTTTACCTACTCCAGGATATGTGACCTTTTTGAATTTCTTGAAATTCTTTAGTTAATGACCATGATTATTATTTACTCTGCATAGATTTCTGGAAATGGAGTTATTAACCACCAGTGATCTAAATTCAGTCACTAACACCTTTGGTGGAAGATTCTCACTGCTCTCCTGAAGTTCATCATTGTTAGGTATTTCTTTAGTTGACCATAGAGATTCTTTCTTCAGCTCACATTTCTTCCCAACTTCACTTTCTTGAGGTATTTTGTCACTTTCTGTCATCATTGCTTCATCAAAAATTTTATTGGCATTTATATCCATCCTTGGCTTTTTTCCTGACATTGATGTCTTCCTCTTGTTTTTCAACTTTCACTTCAATTTCTAACTCTGGGCTTGTGTTCTTGAATAACTGCTCCAATTGTTCATCTTATATGGTCAAATTCATTTCTTTTTTCTTTGATCTCAGATTTTCTGTAAAAACAGATTTACTGGCAGAATTTTTCACACTGGATTTTAGATCTACATCATCTGAAAATAAAGTTTCTGATTTTGTGTCCGTAAGTTCATTCTAAGATAGATTTTGCTCTTATTTGTCCATTGTGGGATTATAGTAGGTTGTGTTTGCTCTAAAAGAGAACACATTTCTATCTTGCTGACTTGAACGAAGACATTTCTTGGTTTTCTTCATCCTTTTCCCTTTTTTTGGGAGATGGTTGAAAGTAATTTCCAATGGAAGTGGTCTGTTGCTGTTGAGATGCTCAATCTCTACTTTTATTTACACTTGGGAATTTAGTTGGTAAAAGTTGATAGCTTTGGATTTTTGCCCTAACTGGAGTATTTGATTCTATGTTATTACAGGAGTTCGTTTTGGGGGATTCTTTTATATTGGATATTTCTTGTGAAAATGTTCTAAATTTTTGTTCCATTTGGGGGATTTTTATTTCTTTTGACTTTTCACTGGAATACATGCAAATGTTTGCTGGCCTGACTCTGTGTCAGTTACATATGTTGTAGCATTCCCAGGAGCACCTGGCATTAGTTTTTCACTGACTGACCAGCCTTGTGAAAGGCTTGGCCCTGGAGTCGTCTTTAATTCTGTGTGGCCCTGAGAATCACAGTAATTCTCTGCATACGTGAACATAACTGCCAATCCAATTTCTGCTTTCAGGAAGAGGTCTAAGATTCTGCCTTTGGAATATATCCATAATTGAGTGAAGCCATTTTTTCTGGGAGTTGGGAATTAAGAACTGTGTATTTGTTATTCCTGTATCAACAACGCATGTTCCAGGAGCTGAAAAAAGAACTATCACCTTCTTCATTTTCTTCTGTTGTCAACCTAGTTTCTGCCCTCCAAAAACAACTGCTGAACTTAATTTCTTATGCTGTTTGGAACTTAAAACTATAAATGGTTTTCCTTTGAAGATGTGTTTTCTTTCCTGTCATCCTGACAGATCAATAGTTTTACTACCAATAACTGGTTTATCAACAGGTGGGTAAAAACTTTCAATTTGTGTAGGCTATTGCTCAGACTGAAGTGCTTTAACAAATTCAGTAAAGTATTCTGACTTTACAATTGGACACCCACAAATGAGTGCACATATTGTTTTAAGGGTAATTTTAACTGGTGCCGTAACAAGGTGAGTACATTCTTCTGTCCAGTTATTTACTGTAAGTTCTCCAAGCTGTAATATAGCTTGATTTAAAGCAGTTTTCCCAGAGACATCTAAACAAGTGAAGGATGCAACCAAAGGCTCATATTCTACTCTGAATTTACTTTGAGATACTCCAAAGTTAACTCTATCCCCTGTCTTCAAAGTTCGAGAAAGGCCATTCTGCATTACCTCATTAACAAAGGTAGAATACTTAGAATTATCCATGGCAGGGAGCGGTTTACATGTGGCCTGGCTTCTCAGGTTGTAAATATTTTTAGGAAGTTGGTAGACAATAAAATGAAGTGGAAGCCATGTGTGGTGGTGCATGTCTGTAATCCCAGTATTTGGGAGGCTGATGCAGGAGGATCACTGTGGGTTTGAAGCCAAACTGGGCTATGAAATGAGTTTGAGGTCAGCCTGAACCACATGGTGAAACTGTGTCTCAGAAAAGACACAACAAACAAAATGTGGCAATATAAGGGATAAAATGAGATCCTAGAGAAGTGATCCGGAGGTAAGAGGGATCCAGTGATTACATTACAAATGTGGTCACATGTCTAACTGATCAACGTGAACATTTTCTTCACATCCACTTTCTGGGGTCAAGGACCTGAGTTTACCGCCCTTACTTAGAAGAGTCAGTATGATTTGGTGACCCGAACATAACTCTGCAATCAATTAACATAAATTTTATTACCAGTTTGAATAGTACCTCTTTATGTAAGATTAAGTGGCTTAATTTGTTTAACATGGGAATACAAAGTCCTTTGAGTATTATTTCTTTTACTTAAAATAGAATAGTGGGTACATTTTATTACAGGAATTATTCTCTGGATATCATTCTCAACTGTAGACGTTCTTCTTTTTTGTACCTTTGCATATTTTAATATTAAAGATTTAGAAATTCCACCCTTTTTTGATCAGAAAACATCTGTGTTTTTGTTCTGTTTATACCATGCACTATGTTGCAACTCAGAAGTAACTACAACTTGAGTAATGTGGGGTCTTATAACTGCTATCAAGGTTGCTGTTACATATTTTACATTGTTGAGGAGTGCCTAAATCTTGTTTTTAAATGCTTTCATTGATTTAGACTTTACTGCAATTTATTTCAAGATGTTTAGAATACTGAATTACTCACATAGAATTAAGAACTGAATATTAAACAATAAAACAAAGGGATATTCAGGAACTCTAAATTATAAACTCAGCCCTGATTCTTTATGGCACCACCCTTGAGAGGCCATTATTCTTCCATGTACCTCATGTTCTTCCTCATAAAATGGGTCTGATCTTTCAGATCCTCATCATAAAAAGTCTGGGAAAACATGTTGTAAGTCAATATATGAATACAAGAAAATGACCCTTAACCTCAATATAAAAGAGGGAATAGATATTCTACAAATAGAGATTGCTAAATAATGGGAATCAACTATAGCCTATTGCTGCCAGTGGGCTTAATTTAAAGTCACTGGTTATTATCCAGAGGTCCTATAAAGTGTCAAAGTAAGAGAAATGCTAAAATCATAGCAGTACCCTTACCCACTTCCTTCTTGTGACACTCTGGACTGATCAGTGACCCAAGTACCATCAATATCACCTGAAGGGATTTGTGGGGGATCTTATGGCTATCAGGCCATTGTCTCTTTAAGCAGAAGCTGTTCTTGTTAGGCAGGAATGGAGCATTTCTAATGGGAAGGAAGAATAAGAAAAAGTAAGATTCTTTTAATACTGGACTCCTTCATGCTTTCTCACCTCCTCTCCTGCACACATAGTTTCTCAGGGACGTCATAAGCAACTGGGCAAAGGGACAATCACAGTTGACCATAAAGCTTTCTATTCGTAATCAGTGCATAACCTCTGTGATGAAATTTATGAGTCATTCCCTTCCCACTGAAGCCTCCCAATGTGGGATCGAATGTTGCCACCCTGAACAATAATGCAGGAAGTCAGACAGCAGTACAGCTTGCCCTTGGGGATTCATTTTTCACATCACCAAAAAGTAATTTCTGTCATTTTCTGCCATCTGGTAGCCTGGATCGTGATGATGAAATTTCATTTGGGTAGTGTTTAAGAGCATGAGTCCTGGAGGCAGCTCAATTGGAATTCTTTTTCTGCCTCTTACCTAGCTCCATGTGTATCAGTAAATAAAATCTTCATAGGATATCATGTCTTTATTATGAGAAGCTGAGATGATACTTGTAAAGTATCCTATTCTGACCCTTAGGAATAGTAATTGTTTCAATGAAGTTAGCTATTATTACATCGTTAGAAGTGGTGATGATGGTAGTATTAAGAATAGTACTACTGTAGTATTTGTCCCATATCTACTTGTTTTAACATAGGCTTTACTAATTCAGTGTTTACATTCTAAAGTAGGTCATCCAGCCTATTACAAACAAAGACCATATTTAGAGGCCTTCCATATGTGGCCAAATAAGTACTTTATATTACTAACAATGTTACAATCTATACGAAATAACACTTTTTCTTTCCCTGGCATTTGAAGAGAGGTTGGATGCTATTCTTTTTATGTATATAAGATAATAAATTTAATGATAATTAAGAAAAAGTTATTCTTAATTTGTATTGAAGTACATGCTTTCTCATTTTTATATAAAGTTTTCTCTCATTTGAAGAGAGCTATTTTCATTATATGAGTCAATCAATGTAAGTCTTACAGCACTCAGGGAACCATACGGGGAGACAGTCTTATCTTCTAGTAGTGCTTCAGAAGCTCCATGGAAACTTGGTGAACAGATGGCAAGTGTGGTTCTTAAACCTGAATACTTAACACAAAATTTCAAATTAGGTAACTAAAGTTCACTTTTGCCACTTGTGGTCACAAGACCAGTGCTGCAAGCCTGCCTTTACTGATCTGCTTATACATTTAATTTGTTTTACTTTACAGTTCCACCAAAGATCTCCAACATCTCCTCGGATGTCACTGTGAATGAGGGCAGCAACGTGACCCTGGTCTGCATGGCCAATGGCCGTCCTGAACCTGTTATTACCTGGAGACACCTTACCCCAACTGGTAAGAAGCCTTTCAGTTTCCAAGATGCCTCATACTAGTTAAGATTCCATGGAATTTGAAGGACAAGAATGTATCTTAGTAAAATACTATGAAATTTCCAGCAAGGTTCTTATTTATGGTCTTCATAGACATTGATAGTGTATTTGTCTCTATGAAATTTATAGCTCCAGTGTTGAATGTGTATGTGTGTATACATGTGCATATATGTATGCACATATATAATATTTCACTTTCAGTAGAATACTTTCAAGGCAAAAATTGCAAGTTTGGTGGTTGGATCTTGGGAAACTATTTTGTATGACTTGAATTTACACAGTTTTTGTAAGTTTGTTTTACTTTGCTTTTTACAAGTTAGTTTTCTAATATGTAATATCTCAAAAAGAAAATATAAATAGTACAAAATTATTTATTTTGGTTTCTAATGCCTTGTCCTTGGTATCTGGTCTTATATTTAAGCAGATATTCTTATTAAAAGCATCTTTTTTTGTGCAAAAATGTCACTCCAAGCACATCTTTATTAATGCATATAACTCATCACTTATTGATGACACATATAAGGAATACATGAGGTACTTATTTGGGGGGTCAATCTCAATCTCATTGTCTCACAGACTCATTGTGTACTTCACATGGAAAAGCACATAAAGGAGATTTTCTGAAGTGAAGCTGCAGGTCTCATACATCTCATTTCTGAAATCGAGCATTCAGAGACCATTCTATCTGGATGGCCTATTACCTGCAACCCCACCTCCCCTACCCCATCCCAACTTGAAATTGCTTTTACCTACAGTCAACTTGGAATAAAACCCATTAGCTTCTATTTAAACACTTTTTCAAAGATGGCTTCTAAAATCATTCTGTTTACTTCAATATTGTCAAGCAGAAATTATTGGTATTTTACAATACCAACATTTTAAGGGTCCTTTTAAA
Source organism: Dasyprocta punctata (assembly GCA_004363535.1). Classification (NCBI taxonomy): domain Eukaryota; kingdom Metazoa; phylum Chordata; class Mammalia; order Rodentia; family Dasyproctidae; genus Dasyprocta; species Dasyprocta punctata. Next base: position 94,179 of record RJWM01002074.1, on the reverse strand, counting down.
GAAATTCCTTTTTCTTTTCAGTATCTCTACTGTTTTCTTCCTAAGCAATGGGTAACTTTTTATAAATTGTTTCAGTGCATTTTTGTAAATGTTCCCAAGTACTTCATTGTATCGACAAATGTAAAGGTAAATTTATGACCCATCTGTGAAAAAATGTTATTATTTATACACTGTACATTAAGGTAATTGATTTTAAACAAACTATGTCATTAAATTCATATACATCCCACATTCCTTTTTCATCTTGTTCTCTTTTAATATTTATTATTTTGTATTTCATAATAAATTAAAAAGTTTCTGCATATATTATTTATAATCCAATATCAGGTGTGAGCAACTGATAACCTATGGGCCAGATCTAGTTTGTTTATGTATGCACAGCCTGAAAACAAGAATTATTTTTAAACTGCTTAACAGTTGGAAAAAAATCATAAAAGAATTCAACTTTCTGGCATACAAATAAAAGGATGAAATTCAATTTTCAGTGTACATACATAACATTTCATTGAAATATAGCCATGTTCATTTGTTTGTACATTATCTATGGATAAATTTGTTCTAAAACAACAGAGCTTTGTGGACTTGACTCACAAAGTTGAAAATATTTTCTGTTTGGTCCTTTAGAGACAAGTTTATTTGCTTTTGCCCCAGACCATGGCTTAGGATACAGGACAAGGATTTGCTATTCTTTTCCAAGGTCCCGTAGGAATTTAGAGATAGCCTCCATCAATTTGTTGTGGTCATATCAAAAAATTTCTTTTTCTTTTAATATATGTTTACAATATATAATAAATACATTCATGGTAGGGCATTTGTGTCTGCGCTATCCCACCGGAATCTTTTTTACTTCCCCATCCCTCTTCTTCCTTCTAACTCATTTATGTCCAAGTCCTCTACCATCTCCACAGAACTGATCTCCCTGTTTCCTATTTTGTCTTATTTTGCTGTTTAAATTATGGTAGTCATACTTAGGGTTTCTCATATTTTAAAAATCATGTGGTATTTAACCTTCTGTGTTTGATTTATTTCACTTAGCACTATGGTCTCAAACTGCATTCATTTGCCTACAAATGACTTAAGTTTTCCTTTTTATGATTGAGTTGTACTCCATTGTATACGAATACCACATTTTCTTTATTCATTCATCCATTGATAAGCAAATAGGCTCTTTCCAAGATTTAGGTATCATGAGTTGTGCTGCTGTAAATATGGGTATACATGTACCCCTATACTATGATGTCCTTAACTTTTTCTGGAAGATACCCAGAAGAGGTTTATTTGGGTCAAATGGAATTTCTGTTTTTAGTTTTTAAAGGAGCCTCCATACTGATTTCCACAATGGTTGTATTGGTTTACATTCTCGCAAACAATATAGAAGTATTCCTTTTTTCCCAAATCTTGTCAACATTTGTTGTTTTTGGACTCCTTGATGATAACCATTTATCTGAAATACGGTAGAATCTCAGTGTTGTTTTAATACGCATTTCTCTAACAATGAAAGATGTTAAACATTTTTTCATGTATTTATTTGTACTTCTTTTAGGAAGTATCTACTTATTTGAATTGCCTTTTTTGATTGTGTCTTTTATTTTGGGGTATCTATTTTTTGAGTCTTTATGTATTCTAAATATTAGTCCTCTGTCCAAAGACTACTTGGCAAAATAAATTTTTTCATTTTTTAGGTTACATCTTGACCCCATTGTTTCTTTCTTTTCTGTTCAGAAGCTGTTGCATTTGATAGAATCACATTTGTTGATTCATGATGTTATTTCTTGTGCAACTGTGGTTCTGCTCAAAACCTCCTTGCCAATGCCTATAATTTACAAAGTTTTACACATTTTATGGTAATACGCTTTGTAAAATTTGATTAAGTTTATTGGTACAATTTAGATACACATAATGATCACATTCATCATAGGGAATTTGTATCTATATATGATATACTTTGATTACTCTTCTTTTCCCAACCCTCTCCCCTCTCTTGAGCTCCCTTCCCCTCCTCATGTTTCTGTTTTCATACTTGATCTTTGATCCATTTTATTTTATTATTTTATTTTATATTAGCACAAAATGAGACACATGGGCACAGATTCATTGTTTTCTATGTGGATAAACAGTTTTCTCAGCATCACTTGTTAAAGAGGCTATCTTTTCTTTTGGATGTTTTAGGACCTTTGTTGAAGATCAGATGGTTAAAGGTGCCTAGGGCTATTTCTGCATTTTCAGTTCTCTTCCATTGATTAGCATGTTTGGTTTTGTGTCAGTGTCATGCTGTTTTTGTCTTTGTAGCTTTGTGATATAGCTTGAGACTTAGTATCCTGATGCCTCCTGTTTTGTTTGTATTTGTCAGAATTGCTTTGTCTTTTCTGAGTTTATTCTGGTTGGAAATAAATTTTAGAATTTTTTCTGGTTCTATGAAGAATGTTGGTGATTGAAATTGTATTAAATGTATGTACATTTTTGGAAATATGGCCATTTTGACAATATTGGTTTCATCTCTTCAGGAATGAGGACATCTTTCCATTTTCTGATGTCCCCTTCAATCTCTTTTCACAGTACAGTACACTAGTGTTTGTTATAGAGGTCTGTCACTTTGGTTAGATTAATTCATAGGTATTTAACTTTTTGAAGCTACTATGAATGGAATTGTTTTCCTAGTTTCTTTCCCAATCATTTAGTGTTGGTGTACAGAAATGCTATAGATTTTTATGTATTGATTTTGTATCCTGCTACTTTGCTGAATTTGTTTAATAGTTCTAAGAGTCTTTTGGTGGAGTTGTCTTCTCTGCAAAAGATCATGTTACCTGTGAACAATGGATAGTTTGATTTTTTCCTTTTGTATGCATATCTCCTTTTTTTCTTTCTCTTTCTGGATTGTTCTACCTAAAGTTTCAAGTACTACACTGAACAGGATAAAATATCAACTTTACTTTTCTACCATCTTCTATCTAGGCCCTCTCTATGGGCCAAATTACTTTGGGGTACATGTGCAACCAACTTCCTGATGCATTTGTAGATCAAAGAGGGACTCCTGTTCTCCCTTACCACAAGTATTAATTCCCAAACTTACTCTTTCATCTCTTTCACATCTGGCCTAAATAACTAGTCACCTGATCAAAATAATATTCCTAGTAACAGGAGAGAGCATTTGCCTTTACAGTTCTATAAAGGAAACTAGAATTTCATGTGTATTTTATCCCTTTCAAAATTTGGAAACAGTGTGAACCTTTTCAGCCTATCAAACAAAGCCTTTCTTGGAGACACCCAAAGAAGAAACCTGCTGCTCCATGTGTGACAGCAAAGCTGCCTGCAACCTGTGGCCATGTGAGAAAAAATAATACAGCTGGCTTTGTTCAATTATTTATTGTGTCTCTGCAATACTGGAGAAATATTGTGCCCTCCACAGGAAATGTACCTGTTATTAGCTCAACCCCACAGGGACATCAAGTCCTGAAAGGGAGAAGATTCCATGTAGGCTTCAAAAATGTCTGATTACCTGTCATTTGAAGAAGAAGAAAAGGAATAGACATGCATGGCATATTTTTATAAGGAGAATACATTATCTCCAGTTCAATTCTTCTTTCTTTAATTTTTAGTTGGGCTATTTTGTTTCTTTTCCCATCAATACTTTAAGTTTCTTTGTCATGTATACTGCAGATGTTTTAAAAGAAAGAAATTAAAAGACAGATGAATTTTTTATATATTCTGAAGCAAAACACTTCTCTGACTTTGATGGAGAAGAGATTAAGGAATTCTGTATTTCATGTTTTTCTAACTTCTTAATCTCTTCTCTTCAGTTACTTTATATAGTCAAAATGATGTGTCACGTATGTAGTTATTAAATGTGACCTATTTTCTCCCTTAATTAAGTTAGGCTTTCAAAATCCTGTGACACCCAGAGGGCAATTGCACCGTAACATGTCTTTTCTGTGGGGTGTTTGATCTTCTTTCTGTGAGCGATGCTGCTCCCGTCTTCATTTAACTTTGTTTCTATATCTTTCTTCTTACATTCATAAGAAAAGCCTTTCCTCGAGTTTGCTTCGTGGGGTGTCACAATTGCTCAGGGTTATAGAAAGTGTCTCTATGCATTTTTGTTTCTACAGAGGTTTCACAACCTCACCGACTTTTGATACCCTGAAAACCCAAAAGGCACATTGAGGATTTAGCTCCTCTGGCTCAGGAGGTACTGTGTAATTCTTTGTACAGTGAAAAGCCAAATTCAACATCAACACTGAATGTAGAAATCTAACTTAAGAAACATTATGTATTTTGATGGGGGGAGTTGGTAAGCATTGTTTTGGAACGAGTCAAGAGGGCCTCAAGGAGTCTCAAATTCTGTTTTCTCCTTATGCATTGGGTTTTAGACTCTTGATCTGAGACTTTCCTTTTAACTCGTTTCTAACTCTGAGCTTTTTAGTGATGGTACTGTTCAATTCCATTAATGTTGTACCTTCGTGTATCTTACTTTTAATTGTACAGCTCACCCCATAAGACCACCATAGACTCTGGTTTCCTGGGTTTGGGAGGAATATATAATATTAAACTGAATCTATAAGATTCATTTAGTCAAATTCTGAAAATGAATGTTGTAACTATCACCTGATCTTTTGAATTAGCATGTTAGAAACAGCTTAACCCCATGTTTAACAAAGATCACATGATCTACAGTTGAGTGTTGGAAAATTATTTTTCTGGAGTTTTCTTCATTAGAATGTCCAGAAAGTTCTATGTGTTAATCTTGAAGGTCTATGAATATGAAGGTATCGAATCTATGTACTTTGCAACTAAATGTTGTTGACCACATAGAAAGGAGAATAATGGTTTACCTTGTTCTGTTAATTGCTCTCATTTATCCCCTGCATTTTTATTTTTTAATATTTCCATTTCTCTTTATAAAGAGAAGAAAATCTTGTTTATTTCAGTGTCTTACTTGTACAATGCTTTAAAAATATGTCATCTATGAATACAAAATTATATCGAGAATAATCTTGATCTCAATCTCACAAGCATTCATTTGGTGAGAATTATTTATAATGTGTTCATTCTGTAAAAAAGATACAATGAGGAATAAGACGGATATACTCCTTGCACAAATGGAGCTTATAGTACAACAGAACAGCAGAATATTAAACTAATAATTGCATGAGTAACCCTTTAATTAGATTCATATATTATAAAGCAAAATAATAACATTCACTAACACCATAAAACAGGGCCATAGCAAAGTCTGCAAGGTCAGCAAAACTCCTCTGAAGGGACATTATGCTGTGATCTTAAGAATGAATAAGACCTGCCCAAGAAAATAGAAGATGAGTATTCTAGCCATAGAAAAGAGCACATATAAAGGCCTGAAATGACAAGGAATTTTAGAATCTGTGTGAATATCTCTAAAGGAAACCATGTTGGTAGTGTCTTGTTATGCTACTTTTTTCATTATTTAAATCTCTTTTCTTAAACATATAGAATTTGTTTTTCTAATTTAATATTATCAGTTTCTCTTTCCAAAAGGCAGGAAAAGATAACTTATGCTATGTTTTTGAGATTTACTTGTATGCTAATTTTTAATATACCATTGTATATATAACAGTCAATAATGCAAAATATACTGTACCAGACAGATAGATACGCAGAAACACTGTATTTATATGTAGGTATATGCTTCCCTGAGTAGCAGGTATGCTGAAAACTGTTTGTATCTATAAATATCTTTAATTTAGGTCAAACCCATATTCCTTCCCTATACATGTGATTCCAGTAAACCTAACCAAGTATATATAAACTCATTTTCAGTAACCTGATCATTAAAATGAGCGGTTCATTTAGAAAGTGGAGACTGCATAATTTAACTACATGAGTATTGGCTTCCCCAACCCGAAACTTAAAAATTCCTGGAGTTAGAGTATCTGTTATTGTGAACCTTTAAGCCTGTGACAATTTCCACAACCTGCTATGCTGGCTATTCTGATCGATGTTGGCAAGTGCCCTAGTACCATTCTAGTGTCCCATCCTTACCCTATCAAGATGAGCCATCAGACCCCAGGAGTACTCTGCCTGAAGAGAAATGAATTAACCGAGATGTATTTTTGAGGGACTAGCTTAAATTTTAGTGCTTTAGGACACTAGGGAGCTGTGGTTCAGGAAAAGGCAATGTCTTACTCCAAAGCTCTGCAGATAACCTAATAGAGCAGAGATACAGGTTCCACATCTCACACCACTCATCTCATTACTGAAGTCTTGCTACCTAACTTTTTGGCACTACTCCAAACGATCTGTCTTTTACATATTTAAAACAGATATTAACATAGAAGCTGTATCAAAATTTGTAAGAATGTCAAAAGAATACATTGGTAAATTCCTCAATACATTGTTACTTATAATTGATATTAACATTTATCATTATTTTTGTTTATATATTAGCTACTTGAAGTGGTCATTGGGGGGAGAATTATTAAGTTGACTGAAAACCACCTCAGTTTTTTTTTTCATTCAGGTCTATCCTCCATTCTGACACAGCAACCAAGAGAACTGTTTTAATGCTATCATCAAGTCTAGTCTTAATATTTTATGTCTTATGCTGAACCATATCTCATATACCCACCTGTCTTGGTTACTGTTCTCTTGCTGACACAAAATACCTGACACCCAAAATTAAGGAAGTAAGGATTTGTTTATCTCACAGTTTGTGGAGGTTTCAGTCTATAATCAACTGGCTTCAAGGCAGAGTAGCACATGGCAGAGGACAACAGCTCAGTGTGGCAGAAAACAGCACAAGCAACAAAAGCAAAAGGGAGGAGCACACAGAGAAGATGCTTTCTGTCCCTTATATTGTACGTAGGCCACACCCACTTGGGTGTAGCACTCACATCCATGATCCCAGCATTGGACCATGAGTCGTTCACAAACTCTAGAAGCCTGGCTTCCATGACTGTATGGGGCTTTGTGGGGAACATCCAAACTGAAACCATAGCACCACCTATGGTGCCAATTTACAGTGTCCCTTTTTCAAAAGGACATGACAACAATGACATATTGTCAGGCAGAGATTCTTTAACAAGACTTGTTCATGTGCCCATCTTCCTTCTTGGAGACAGATTTTCTCACCAAGCTGTTAATTATAATATATGAAACAAATAATGGTATGTTACAGAGTTTGCTACATTTTCCAAGACAGGTATTTCAAGAAAAAATTTTATTCTCCTTTGAAATGACCTACCATTTTCAGAAATAAGCCATTGGATAGTGACAGAGGGACTCTGCACAACAAGAAAAGTATACACCTTTATATATTTTTTTAATATATTTTTATATATATTTATATGAGAGAGACAGACAGAGACAGTGACAGAGATAGCAAGGGAGGGAGAGAGAGAGAAAAGCATATTAAAATGTCAAAGTGATCATGAAATTGCTCAAATGGGCACAATAAAATTTATCAAGACAAGTGTGAGTTTATTTTTTAGGGGAGCCAAACAAACCATTAAAGAAAATATAACAGGACTCACAACAGTGTGTGTTAATATAGCTTATCTATATATGAAAAGGTGAGTTAGGTTGTATAGCGCTTGTGGATTGCCCAGAACTAGCTTTACACTATTAACTGTAGATCTTAACTGGACTCTATCCTAATATCCCGCGTGAGATGCCAGGGAAGATCTGATTTAATTCCTTGCCAATAGACTATTTGGCAACCTCAACCCCATGAATCAAGACATGTATCTGTGGTGGTCAGAAGCAGAGAGGCCAAAGGACTGGTTCCAAGAGATGTTCATGGTAAGAAATAAAATTTTTGCAACCCAAAATGATGCGAGTGATCCTAGTTGGTTTTTTTTTTTTTTTGCTTTCTTCATTTTTCTCTTCCTTTTCTTGCTTTCTCCCTTCCTTTCCCCCTCCCTTCTTTACACCCCTCCCTAATTTCTCTCCCTTCTTTATATCCCTTCCATTTCCTCCTTTCCTTCCTTCCTTCCTTCCTTCCTTCCTTCCTTTCTTTCTTCTTTCCTTCTTTCCCTTCCTCCTTTTATCATTTTGTGAGATACAGTCTTGCTCTGTAGGCCAGGCCAGCTTCAAACTCGCAATCTCTTAGCTGCTGCATTAGAGGCATTTACCAACACATTTTCGTTTATTCTAGCATTTTGTTTTTCTCCCTTTGCCCCAGCAATAATTTATTTAACACATTTTTTGATTATTTTTCTTTGTAACTACCAACCAATTCATCTCTTCTCATTGCCACTGTCACAATGTAGTTCAACTAATGTTTTCTCTATATTTAATTAGTTTTCTAATTGGACACCTTGCTACTGTTCCTCTATACAAAAATGGTCACGTTAATAGTCCCAATGCCTTTGGAACACTGCAAATTACCTAATATTTTGCCAATATAACTTCTGGCAAAAACTTTAAAATGACTACTTCACCAAGAATTAATATCATAAAATTGATAAAATTGCATTTAAATTATGTATTTATTTTTCCTTTCTCTAGTTTTTAAGATCTATAAAAATGCAGAAACTATTCCTCATTCATGTATATATTCTAAGGATATAACTTGGTGTACAGTATACTGTCAATAAACTAATTGAGTCACTCGTGAAGGACTTAACAAAAATAAGGGACACAACACCTGCCTGGCAAGCATGAGGTCCTGAGTTTGATTCCTAGTACCAAAACTAATTAAATAAATAGGCAAAAATGTTTAAATGAAAAATTGAAAATATTACTGAGAAGTACCTAAGATCATATAATATAAACTAAATATATACTGATAAATGAAACAAAAGTAAATAGAAAAAATAACAGATCATACAGCACAACTATAGTACTAAGCCCACTCAAATAACAATTTCATTATTTTCTTACAGAAAAGTTTTCTGAAATTTCAAGGAAGTTGCCTGTGTATGTTACCTTTGAATTTCCCTGATGTACTTCTGTTGAGCTTGCACCATTTGCTACTGAATTATGGAGAATACTTTGAAATCTTCCTATTCTTGTATCTCATCTTTTGTTGTTCTTACTCACTCATGTATTTTCAGTGATTGTCATAAACATTCGTTTATCTATGTAGCACGTATTTTATTCATGAAAGCAAAGATTTTCCTGTTCTCAGTGCCTGGTGCAGTGTAACTACTCAGTAAGCATTTGTTGAGTAAGTGAGTATTCAGAAATTATCACTTTGCTGTACTATACCATATACTTCTCTAAAATATAGCAGATTTTCTTTCCTTCAGATGCTGTGACGTGTCTACAGCAGGTTTCTGTATTTGAGAAAGGATTTTTTTCTTTACAAGTGTGGTAACGAAGCTTAGGCTCCCCTACTCCAATGAGCATGCAGTATAGCAGGAGAGGGGCGTATTAGGCGAGAAGTTGCAGGACCACCTGATTTTTGCAAAAGTCAACAGTCCAGTAGTCAGTGAGGAGCCCTATTGCCGAGGTATTTTATAATACAGTACTTCTAATGATTCACCATAAATCATCCTTTCTGGTGGCAGATATCTATGGTGTATCTGTCATTGCCATTAGGCAGTCCACTGGATTTGCAAATCTGGCTAATCATTAGATTACCCAGAGTAGAGGCAAAGTTTATAAAAATATGTCTTCCTGGCTCACCTCACACTAAATTGCTTTGGAGAAATCTAGGGTCCTATGGGAGGTAAAACCAACTGAAGAGAATAACTATAAACCCAGAAGGGCAAAAGTATTCACAGGACTGCATCTAGTGACTTTATGTATTGAGAAATTATCTGGAGAATTTTATTGAACTATTAATTCAGATTCAGTGGGTCTGAGGTAAGACCAGAAATACTGCTGTTATAACAGTTACTCACATAATTGCAGTGCTGCTGGTTCCTGCACAACAGTTTGAAGATCCTTACATATCTTCTACACAAAATAGATAGGAAAATATTAGGGCAGGTGAATGTCCCAGCAAAAAGCAATATCAGGTATGTCCCACAATGTGCCTAGTATTCACCAAATAGTGTGGACGTATTTTGTTTTAAATTTTTTATTCCAACTGATTCGTAGGTAGTTCAGGGAATAATAAGCATACATGTGGTTTTGATAAGTAGTCATTCCTCCTTATTAAGGTTGAACTCTGTCATCAGATTTCATACCCCCTTGGAGCTACATAGAAATATAGAATACGGGGCTTCAGGACAGACTGAGTAGATAATAATCTGCACTCTATCAAGAACCCAACTGTTTTGTTTGTCTGGTAAATGTTGAAAAGCCCTGGGTTAGAGGTGCAATGTTTTCAAATGCAGAGAAAAATACTTTCCTTCAAATATTTGAATTATAGAAATTAAGGACCTTTCCTGACTTTCCTACCAAGGGATATCCCTAAACTTTATCCTTATCTCCCTTACTCTAATTGCATTCCTACTAAGAGAAGAGAAAAAAATTTTTTGTAAAGATAGGGATGAAGTACAGGCCTGTGCCATTGAATATTCATGCAAAGCAGAGCAGCTGCTTTGCTGCCTGCTACATTGGATGCTGGTACTAAATATTGAAGGGGAAAAAATTTAAGCTGCTGAATGAAGAAATGCAGTCAGAGTGACAGTAGCCACTTTCTCATCATTTTCTATAGTGGCTTTATCTCCAAAATGTAGACAGTAATATGTGGCCTGCCTGCCTCACACTGCTGCTCTGAGGAATCAAATAAGATAATGAGTATGAGAGTGATTTGAAAATTGTAAAGGTCTCAACAAATGTAAAGGATTTATAGGAAAAGTAATTTAGTTGAAATATAGGATTTGGAATCAGGAAGCTCTAGTCCAAGGTTATATTTCCAAAATTTATTTTGAGGGAGGTTTCAAAGTAGATGTCTCTATTTTCATCTGTAAAGTATGATAAACAGAGTGCCTGTTCACGCACCCAGGTTTCTATGTTGTCCCAAGAGAAAGTATTATATTACTGACAAAGCATGACTCAGCTGATGTCTGTTGTTATTATTGTCCTAGGTTCTGTAAAGCAAAATATAGACCTAAATTACAGCAGTCATTCTGGTACGATAGAAGAATTAACTTCAAAATTGTGAAGCACCTCCTTGACCAAATAAGTAATAAGAGTGTCTCAATAGCCTAAAACAGAGTCTTAAAATACAATCTTCACAGCAGCACTATCAGCATCACCTAGGAACATGAAAGTTTATCAGACCCCACACCTGATGTACTTAAATTGGATAATCTATGTGTGTACCACAATCATTTGTAGTTTAATAAGCTCTCAAAATGATTTTGATGCAGAATAAATTTAGAGAACCTTTGTACTAAAGGAAATTGATCTTCTAAGGTGGTCAGAGCCTTGTAATCTTTCTATGAAGTGTAAGTATAGTAAATTTGGTATTCTTTCTGTTTCAGTGGTCGTGTATGTGTGTGTATGTGTGTGTGCATAAGTATCTGATGGATAAATATACTATTATACTATTACATTTCCTTTGTTAGTGTTTTTATCTCTTTAGATGAAGAGGTTTGGAAGTAGCAACACAGAAATTCCCATTTTGTCTTTTTCTATCTACATTCTAATGATGTTTGAGGCTAACATATCATTTAAATTGTGCACACATTTCTGAAATCCTCCTCATACTCTTGGCATATTCATTTGCAAGTTTCCCAGTACCCCAAAGCTGCAAGTCATCCTAATGAAACAGAGAAATCTACACAAATGGGGTCACACTATCCACAAAAGACATGCCAATAAAATTACCCTGTGTCATTTATTTAGCAGACTGTGAGATTCTTTTGATAAAAAGAAGAAATACCTTGCCATTTCCTTTATGTCACCTACCTTTATTTCATGGAACAAATCAAGTATTTTTCTCAAGTTGGTTCACAAATCAAAAGCACAGAAGGCTCTATGAAGTCACACTACTGCTAAATTGTGACTTTGTCTGCCGTTGACTGAAGTGTTAATATCTGATGAAAGGAAGAGAAAAAGAGAAAAAAAGAACTTTAATAAATCAGTTGGCAAATATCAATGCAAATCAGATCTAATTCTTCAAGGTATTCTGGTAATAAAAACTGAAATGTCAATCTTTGAATGACATCAGTCTCTTTCTAAAAATTTTTCTTTTGGTCTGGTTACTGAGGCTTGAGTGTTTGGCTGTGGAAGACAGATTCAGATTAGCCAACGAGACACTTCAAAGGCCTGGGGGAAAATAGTCACAGCAACTTACACTTTAGAGGGCAATCTAAGCGGCATTTTATATGTGAAAAAACTCTTCCCCTGAAAATATCCATGGTAAAATTGTTTCATATCACAACAAATTATATACATAAGAATTTAACCTTAGAAGAATATTCCTTCCAGTGATAAAGCAGAATTGAAAATTTAGCTTCTCATCACCTAGGGTCACTTGTTATATAGTACAGAAGTAGGCAGTAGGTAATTTTTAGAGTAACCTCAAAATTTGGAAAGACTTGCTTTTGCAATTATCTGGGAAATGACAAATGAAGATGAAGTGTTCCATAATGAAATCAGATATATGCATCATTTCTTTTTTTAATTAATTAAATTTATTGATATATTTTATCTATACATAATGATCACATTCATTATAGGGAATTTGTACCTGTGCATGATATATTTAGATTACTTTTTTTCCTCTCCTACTCTTCCTTCAACCCCCTTCTCATCCTTTTTACAAAAGCTTTATTTCCTTTGTTTCTTTCTTTTCTCATCATTTATTTTTCTTTTTCCTTTCCTTTCTTTCCCTCTCCCCCTCCCTAGTACCTTTTCCCCTTTGAATGTGTTCTTCTTCTTTCACACTATCTACTGTGTATTTTGGTCTTTATTTACACTTTTGGTCCTTTGGTTTTTCACACCAGAGAAACAATATGGCATTTACACATGTGTCCAATTTTTTCTATTAGAGAGTATGGAATCTCAAGGTACATCCATTTACCTATTAATATCTCAAGTTTTTCCTTCTTTATGGTTGAGTAGTAGTCCATTGCATGAAAAAACACATTTTCTGTATCCATTCATTGGTTGATGGGTTTTTAGGCTGTTTCCAGGATTTAGCTATTACAAACTGTGCCATTATAAAAACAGATATTCATGTATTGCTGTGATACGATGCTTTTAATTCTTTTGGGGAGATACCAAGAAAAGGAATGGCTGGGTAAAATGGAACCTTTAGTCCTAATTCTTTGAGGAACCTCCATACTGATTTTCACTGTGGTTGCACCAGTCTACACTCCCACCAACAGTGGAGAAGGGTTCTACTTCCCCCACAGCCCCTCCAGCATTTGTTATTGGTTGATTTCTTGATAGCAGCCATTCTTTCTGGAGTGAGATGGAATCTCAGTGTTGTTTTAATTTCAATTGTTTCCAAAGGCCAATGATACTGAACATTTTGGGGCTATAATTTTTTTCTCATTTCTTTATATATTATAGATATTAGTCATTTGCCTAAGAAATATCTGCAAAAACAATTCCCATGCTATTGGTTGTCTCTTCACTCTGTTAGTGGTTTCTCTTACTATGCAAAAGATTTTTAATAAGATGAGATCCAAGTGGTTGATTCTTTGTGATGGTTCCTGAGCAAATGGGGTTTTATTCATAAAGTCTTTGCCTTCAACAATATCTTCAAGAGTTCTGTCTATTGTCTCTTCCAGTAGATTGCTTCTGTTTTAATATTTAGACCTGTGATCCATTTGGAGTTTAGTTTAGTGCATGGTAAAAGATATGGCACTAATTTTAATCTTCAGCATGTGGAAAACCAATTTTTCTGGCACCATTTATTAAAGAGGCTATCTTTCTTCCAGTTAAGGTGTCTGACTCCTTTGTCAAAGATAAGGTAAGTGAGTACATAGAGAGTTGTTTCTTCATCTTCTAATGTGTTCCATTAAATCTTGGGCTGTCTTTTTTTTTTTTTTTTTTTTTTTTTTTTTTTTTTTTTTTTTTTTTTTTTTTTTTTTTTTTTGCCAGTACCATGATGTTTTTATCATAGTAACTTTACAGTATAATTTTGAATCACAGATTGTGATCCACCCTTCCTTGCCTTTGCTGGCCAGAATTGACCTTTCTCTTCTAGGTTACTTCTGGTTCCAAATGAATTTTAGATTGTTTTTTCTAATTCTTTGAGATATAGCATAGGAATTTTGATTGAGATTGTATTAAACCTGTATAACAATTTTGGAAGTATGATCATTTTCACTGTATTGGTTCTTCCTACCCAATAACAAGAGTTATCTTTTCATTTTCTGATATCCTCTTACATCTCCTTTTTTAGAGTGATGTAGCTTTCAATGTACAGGTCTTTTATTTTGTTAGACTGATTTCTAGGTATTTCCTTGTTTTGATGCCATTGTGAAAAGTGTTGTTTCTCTTGTTCCTCTCTCAGTGAATTTGTTATTCTCCTATAGCAAGGTTATTGATTTTTGAGTATTGACTTTGTATCCAGCTACAGTACTGAATTTGGTTATTTAATCTAGAAGCCTTTTGGTGGAGTTTTGGAGTTTTCTGTGTAGAGTATTATGTCATCTGCAAATAATGATAACTTAACTTCTTCGTTTCCTATTATTATTCCTTTTATTTCCTTCTCTCTTCTGATTGCTCTGCCTAATATTTCCAAAACTATACTGAATAAAAGTACAAAGGACATCCTTGCCTTCTTCCTGATTTTAGGTTAAAAACCTTCAGTTTTTGTCTGTTTAGTATGATGCTTGCTGTTTGTTTGTCATAGATGGACTTTATCAGATTGAAATAAAGACCATCTATTCCAATTTTTTGTACAGATTTTATCATGGATGGGTGTTAGACTTTGTCAAATGTCTTTTCTGCATCTATTTAGATGATAATATGTTTTTTGTTCTTGGCTCTGTTAGTATGGTGTGTTACATTTATTCATTTGAGTATGTTCGATTATCCCTGGGATGAATTCTATTCAGTAATGATGTATACAGTCTTCTTAATTATTTGCTGCATTCTTAATTATTTGCTGCATTTTTCAGTATCTTATTGAGGATTTTTGCATGTATGTTCATTAGGGAGATTTGTCTGTAGTTCTTTTTTGGTTGAATCCTTCTGTGGTTTTGGTATCAGGGTAATTCGTGCTTTCAGAATGAATTCGAGAGTATTGGCTCCCTTACAGTTTCATTAAAGAGTTTGAGAAGTAGTGGCATTAGGTCTTCTCTAAATTTCTTATAGAATTTAGCAGCAAATCCATCAGGACCTTGGCTTATATTTGTTGGTAGATTTTTAATTACTTCCTCAGTTTCATTGATGATATTGATTTGCTTAGAATTTTTATATCTTCTTGATTCTACTTTGTTAATTCATATGAATCTAGGAATCTGCCCAGTTCTGCGTTTTTCAGCTTATTAAAATACAAGTTCTTGACATAGATATTGATGATCTTCTAGATTTCTGCATAGTCCTTTGTGATTTCATTCTTTTCATTCCTACTTGTATGAATTTAAGTCTTTTTTTTTCTTTTCTGATAAGGTTAATTGTCAGTTTTATTTAATCTTTCAACGAACCAACTCTTTGATTATTGTTTCTTTGTATTCCTTACTTAACCTCTATTGCATTAATTTCTGCACTGATTTTTATGATTTCCCCCTTGTAAAAGTTTGGGTTTGACTTGCTCTTCATTTTCTAGAAACCTAAAATTCAATGTAAGATTGTTTATTTGAGCCCACTGGTTTCCTGATATGGGTATACACTGATATAAATTTTCCTCATAGGACTACTTTCATTGTGTTCCGTAAGTTCTGTTACATTGTATTGGCAATTTCATTTTAGTTGTAGAGAATGTCTAATTTCTTCTTAAATTTCATCTCTGACCCATTGGTTGTTCAAGAGAGTATTGTTTCATTTCCATGTGTTTATGATATTTTTATGGTTTCTTTTGCCATTTATTTCCAATTTTATTGCACTATGGTCTGATAATATGCACGGGACAATTTCAATACATTTGCATTTACTTAAGCATTATCTATGAGCCATGTGGTCTGTTTTGGAGAACATCACATGTGCATCTAAGAAGAATCTGTATTCTG
This sequence comes from Dasyprocta punctata, assembly GCA_004363535.1. NCBI lineage: Eukaryota > Metazoa > Chordata > Mammalia > Rodentia > Dasyproctidae > Dasyprocta > Dasyprocta punctata. Next base: position 78,181 of record RJWM01002074.1, on the reverse strand, counting down.
ATGTATGGTGGAACATTCTGCAAACATCTACTAAGTCCATTTATTCAAAAGTTTGGTTCAGTTCTAATTCTTCATTGTTGATTTTTGTCTAGTTGATCTATTTATGACAGTGGGGTATTGAAGTCCCCAATTATAATTGTTTTAGTGCTTATTTGATTTTTCATGTCCAATAGTATCTGTTTTATACAGTTGGGTGCACTGGTATTTGCTGCATATATATCTATGATTGCTATCTCTTCTTCTTGGATTGTGTCCTTTACATGTACGTAGTGACCTTCTTTGTCTCTCTTAATTAGTCTTGTCTTAAAATCCACTTTGTCTGCAAATAAAACAGCTACCTCTGCTTTTTTCTGTGTTCTTATTACATGGAGTATTGTTTTCTATCTTTGGTCTCTCAGTTTATGAATTTCATTTTGAATTAAATATGTTTCTTTTATACAGCATATTGTTGTATCTTGCTTCTTGAGTCATTATGACAGTTGGCTCCTTTTGATTGTTGCATTGAGAACATTAAAACTAAAGGTTATAAGTTATATGCATTGACTTATCCTTGTCATGTTATTTTCCTGTTGTTGGTTCCCTCTTTCCCCTCTCTGTTTAATTGCTTGTCTTTCCTGGTAGATTCATTCTGTTTGGGTTCGTGGAGTTTTAAGTCTTGTTATCTCTTTATAGATCATTCTTCAAACATTTTTGGAGTGCTGCTTTGTTGTTCGTGAATTTCCTTAAGTGTTCTTTGTCATGGAAGTATCTTATTTCTTCATAAATTTTGAAAGATAGTTTCATGGGGTACATCAACCTCCAACCTCCTAGGCTGGATGTTGTTTTCTTGTAGGTTTTGAATTGCATCACATCAAGATCTACTTGACTTGATGGTTTGTGTTGAGAAATCTGCTGTAATTCTGATAGGTTTTCCTTTATAGATAATTTGTTTATTTTCTCTAGTAGCTTTTAATATTCTGTTTTTGTGCTGAGTTTCTGGAATCTTCACTACTGTATGCCTTGTTATACATTTTTTATTATGGCTAATTGAAGTTCTGTATGCCTCACTTATCCATATGATAAATTCTTTTTTTCTCCCAGGGAAGTTTTCTACCATAATGTCCATGAATAGGTTTTATTTTTTTATGTCATTTGTACCATCTCCTGCTTTTTTCATTGCTTCCATTCAATCTCTTGTTATTCTTCTTTGCATCATCTAGCAGCTTTTGGATTGAGTTCTCATGGTTCTTTACTACTTTTAAAAAATATTTCTTTTCATAATCACTAACTGCAATCCTGTCTTCTATATCTGAAATTCTGCCCTCACATTGGTTCATTGTGCTGTGTATACTTTCAGTGGAATTTTTAATCTCCCAAATATCTGTTTGAAACTGTTTCATGCATTCCATTTCTTTCCTATGTTGGGTGTTCATAATGTCCATCATTTTCATAAGCACCTATTTTCTAATCTATATGTGCTTTATAGTTACAAAGCATGTCTTTCATTATGTTTATCATTTCTGTAGTTATCTGAGAAATTATTTCTGATTTTGTTTTTCATAAAGCCTCATTCATCTGCTTTGTCACTTCTGACACCACTTCAGAAAGTCAAGGTGGTTGGCTTTTGGACAGTTCCACCTCATTGCCCCCCTGGGTTTGCCTTTGGTAAATTTGAACTCCAGAGTTGCATCCTGTTTAAGTGTCTTCTCATTTTCAATTTTTTTTTACTTTAATTCTTTGGTTGATGCATTTAAATTGCCTCTGGCAAGTAGCTTTATTGCTAGTATTTAAAATCCCTAGGATTGCTAGTGGTGTTTTCCAAGTGTAGCTTACTTCTGTGTTTTGAGTCTATTGCAAGATCCTACCTCTTCAGTTTATTGGGAATGAGAAGTTGCTGCCTACCTGTCCCAGCCCCTGGTTCTTTGGCACTGGCCTTTAGTATTTTTATGACCATTAGGCAATCTTAATCTTGGTATACCAGGAAAATCAACTTATTAGAACAATTACATTACCTTGACTAAAGTGGTATACTCAATAACAATAGCATCCAACACAGCCTAGAAAAAGAATACTATGGTGATTATTAATTTGCCACATTTAATCATTGAACTAGATTTGTGATTATATAACAGAATCTAAAATGAACCAGAAAATTGTATGCAATAAATAAATCCTCAATATGGCAATGTTTCCCTCATGGGAGAATATTTAAAAGGAGTTAAGTGGAAAAAATAAAAAATAGATGAGGAAGAGATTAGAAACAAGGCTGGAGGACAAAGATCATACAAATGTGGGGTAACTGGTGAAGGTAGCAGAAGGGAAAGTGAAAAAGAAGAAATAAAAACAAGAATAGATCAAAACAACTATAACAACAACCAAACTAGAAGCCATGTTCACACTTACATAAAACAGGAACATGCAATCAAGAAAAAAATAAAACATAAACAAGAGAAAAAAAAAAAGAAAAAAATTCCAATGCAAGGCATGTCTCTGCTGTTACTAACAGACAACTTGGGCACACAGAGTCCAGATCCAACATGATTAATCCCACCAAGCCAGCCATAGCTTTACGGAAGGCAAAGTAGTGGATAATCCCAGTGAGCCCTCGCCTTTACTTCCAGGGAAGTTCAAGCTGGTTTCTGGCTGTGAGGCTGGAATCTGATTTGTTCACCCTATAGCAGTCTGTATGCCTCCTGTTGACTTGAACATGGCTCTCTGACCTCTTGCAAACTTGAACTAAGCTCCCTGACCCTGTCACCAGGAGCCACTAAGTGGAGCCAGCCTGAAACTATTCTGAGTTCTGAACCCAGTGATGGCTACTGGCCCATTCCCCCATCCTGCAGACATCTGAACCTGAATAACTCATCAGCCACTGTAGTCCATAGTGTCAACTACTTTATTCCACTAGTGCATTTCTCCATGGAGGCATCTGGCTTCTGGGGTTGCAAGCAGTCACAGTGTGTCTAGGATTTTAGCCACCTCTCCCATGCAGTGAGTCCAGGCTCAGGAAAAAAGTGTCACCACTATCCTTCTTCTTCATTGAATTCTCTCTTCACTCTCCCCATGGGCTTCAATTCTTGCTTCAGATCACTGCTGGGTCCAGGAGACCCACTTCCCTCTACTTTCTCTTCCTCACATTGCTATAATCCAGTATCGGGACACCAAATCCTGGAGAGGCTTTTTCTCTGGTGCTCACCACTCCACCATCTTCCTGGAATTTAACAGATATCTTTCCTATTAAAGCAATTTTTCACGTTTTTTATTATTTCAGTTTATCAGTACATTTTAGGTATATATAATGATCACATTCATTATTGGAAATTTGTACTTGTACATGATATAACTTGGTTCTTTTTTTCTACTCCCCTACCCTCCCTTCAACTCTTCTTCCCGTCTTTATTTACAAAAGCTTTGTTTCCATTTTTTCCTTCTTTTTTCACCATTTATTTTTATTTTCCTTCCTGCCTTCCTTTTTCTCTCTCTAGTTCCCCTTCTCATTAAACGTTTTCTTCCTGTATCACAATATCTATTACACATGTTGGTCCTTATTTACACTTTTGGTTTCTCACACTAGAGAAACAATGCAGCATTTGCACCTATGTCCAATTTATTTCACTTAAGAGTATGGCCTCAAGTTTCATCCATTTACCTAAAAATGTCCCAAGTTTATCCTTCTTTATGGTTGGGTAGTACTCCATCGCATAAAAAAACAACACATCTTCTGTATCCATTTATCCATTGATGGGTTTTTGGACTGTTTCAAATTTTAGTTATTGCAAACCGTGTCACTATAAACATGAGTGTTCATATATCACTGTGCTATGATGCTTTTAATTCTTTTGGGAAGATATCAAAAAGGAAATAGCTGGGTCAAATGAGACCTTTAGTCCTAAATTTTGAGGAATTGCCACACTGATTTCCACAGTGCTCGCACTGCTTTGTACTCCCACCAACAGTGGAGAAGGGCTCATTTTTCCCCACAGCCCCTACAGTATTTGTTATTGGTTGATTTCTTGATAACAACCATTCTTTCTTGGGTGAGATAGAATCTCAGAGTTGTTTTAATTTGCATTTTTCAAAAGACAAATTATGTTGAACATTTTTTTCATATATTTATTTGCCATTTCTACTTCTTCCTCTGAGAGTAAAGACTTCTATAAGCCTATTCAAAAATTCAAAAGTAAGCCCATTGATTTTTTAAATAGAAAACAATTTTATCTTATTTACCATTTTTGTTTTGCTTTGTTTCCTTCTTTTGAGAGAGTCTTGCTATGTACTTCAGAATGGCCTCAAACCCACAGCGATCCTCCTGCCTCAGTCTTCCAAGTGCTGTGATTATGGCTGTTCACCACCATGCAGGCTAATGAGCCCTATTAGGTTTTTTTTAAAGTATATTATTCACTAGGGCTCCTTTAATAAAATACTATAGACTGAGTGCCTTAGACAACAGACATTCATTTCTTCATATTCCCAGGGACTAGAAGTCCATACCAGAATGTCTGGGACCTGGTGAGGACTCTTTCTCAGCTTATAGATGGTTGCCACCTCCCTGTGTATTCCCATGCCTTCTTTGTGTTTGTGGAGACAAAAATCAGACTCTCTTATTCCGCTTCTTAAAAGGGGACCCGATCTCACCATGAAGTGATCACCCTCATGGCCTTATCTGAACACAATTACCTCCCAAAAGATCTGCCTCCAAATTCCATCTCATTGTGGGTTTGGGACTCAGCATATGGATTTGGGAGAGATAAAGTTCAGTCCAGAGCATTTAATATCTGCTGTCATGGTCCTATCCACTTGACCTTTTGACTCATATGCCTGTCCTTGAACTCTGAAATCCCAGATTTTCGATGGTTCCATTGTCATGTTTCCTTTGGGACTGGAGATATATAGATAGATAGATAGATAGATAGATAGATAGATAGATAGATAGATATATCAATCACTATATCTATCTATCTATCTATCTATCTATCTATCCCACTATATGTATATATCCTGGCATTAAATCTTCTCTTAAGTTCAGAATACTCAGCCTAATCCATAAACAAAATGGGAGCATTACTGCTCTACCACTTTCTGCCTTCCCAAGTTCCAAATGTCCCATAATAATACCAATAAACCAATAGGAGTCTCAAAGCACATGCCACTAAATTTCCTCTGAGGCATCAAGGCCCAGGCTGAAAGAAAAATTTGTTTTATACATATGTGAGTAGCTGTAACTTTCTATCCTTGGCAGTTCTGTTACTGATTATTGCTGGACGAGATAATTTCCCCCAGTAAGGTTTAAGCATTCTAAGCTCTCCACAGCAGGCTGACTCAGCTGCTGTGTGTCACAGCGGAGCAAGGACTCCACTGAGTCAGCGTGCAGTGTTGCTGAGCCTTTGCGAATGGATGTGGATCTTCACTCTGCTGTTCCTTGTTAAGGATGTTGTTCTGCCAAGGAAATGTCTGGCAGCAGGGATAACCCATAATCTTACTCTATCATGCTGTGTAAGAGTAGATGACTGGCAAATGAGGGATAAAGGGTTGCTATCATGGGCAGCCGTAAGTATCTACATCTTGGTTTTGCCTTGATCTTCTTATGGATACAGGCTAACAAGTATTTGGGCAGATACAGAAAATCCATTCTGATCTCAACTGCTAGAGTTGTACCTTTTTGACTTCAAACAGTTTCTCATTAGCCACAGAACCACTATGACTTTGGGACTGTTTTCTTCTAAGTGAGACTTCCATGATATTTGGGCAAACCAAAATGATTATTCACCATGGCATGTAATCACCATCAGTACTATTATTATTACCATCATTATTGTTGTTGTTACTATTATTGTTGCCACTTCTAGGAAAAACTACACTAGTTGTCAATTGCTTTTTTGGTGATAAAATAACTATGCAACGCAAATTATGTCCAATGTACTCTTCAATGATAGTTGCTGATTTTTATAGGTGCTATAAGCCAATCACCCTTGTAATTCCTTGAATTTCCAGAACCTACTCCTCTCCAAGCTTTAGAGTTCTACATGCAATCACTAATGAATTACATATCAGGAGCAGAGACAGTTGCCCAGAGAAACTCCAGGGTTTCATGAGTTGAACAGTTAATTCACTAGATGCTATTGAAGGATTGAAATGCAATTGTCTCCATGTTGACCTTTCATAAGAAGCAAGTCAAGCATGCAAGGAGTAGTTAAAAGATACATGTACATACACGTTCACATGGGCATGTATCTATTTAGATTATTTGTAGCATTTACCAAACGTTTATCATCAATTTAAATGTGACTATTTTGATTCTATCACTATAATAATGTGTATACAATTACAATAAAATATTTGTCAGGTTTTGCCTAAATTTTCACTCTTAAAGCACAAGACTTGAGTTTTCATTCTATTCCTGAAGTGGAAAATAAAGTATGTGGAACCTCAGTGTATACTGTATTGGAACTTTAAATGCCAGTTCAGTCTTTTAGTTTAAAAAAATGTTATGCCTTAGCATTTCTGCTTTTACCAGTATAAAATTGAATCCTTGAGACAGAGTCATAGTGAAGAATCACACCGTTTCCCTCAGTAACGTTTGTTGATCTATACCATCAAAATTATATTAGTTTTCTAGAGCTGCAACAACAAATCATTACAAGCTTCATGGTTTAAAGCAATATGAATGTATTTTCTCTCTGTTCTAGAGGCCAGCAGTCCAAAATTCAGGAGGCAGCAAGACCACACTTCTATTTACATCTAACAGTTTGCAAATGGCTAGGCTTATGAAACACCCAAATATGATGTAAAGAGAATTATCTGACCGTTCAGAGACAAGCAGCCAAAGGGAGCTGAGTGCAAGAAGCTAGTAAAGAGGACATTTGTCTGCAGCTGAGAAACAGAGCCCTATCTGGCCCGACCTGTATGTATGTTCTTTCCTCCTGTCTGGACATTTTGTCCGCACAACTGTAAACCCCAGTACCACTTGGCTAGTGTCTCTCTCAAAAACTTCTTGCCTTTCTCCACTCTCTGGGTACAGTGAGACTCTTTTCTGAGGATGCTGTCTTGCTCCTCCTGCAATGAACAGGGGCATAAAAAGATGCAGCTGAGGAGGTGACCAAATCAGTACTCTCTAAAGTTTATCAGATGGCATCCAGAGTTTTGTTCAGCCTGGTTTTCTATGTCCTTGTTTCTCCTTCCCAGTGTCTTCTTGTGCTCTCTACTCTCTGGTACCAAAAAAAAAAAAAAAAAAAAAACATTCTTCATCATTTTCTTTCAATTTATGTTCTAATTCCAAAGTCTTCTAATCTTTAAATCCAATTTCTGAGAAAGGTAAGTCTGAGCAACTCCCATGTTTGAGCATAAGTGGCACGAGGCACCTGCAGCACAGCGAACAATTTTCAGGTTTGTCCCTTCCCTGCTGTCTTGGACCAGAGGTCAGGCAAGAATCTGGCAGACACTGATAGACCATCTTAAGAACTTGATTCTTTTGACCTCATGAAAGAAATCCCGTGGTTTATATTTTAGGATCACTCAAGCCATCACCTATAGCAAGAGGATATTGTTTCCAAAAAAAAAAAATCCAAAGCCAAAATAGAAAAGAGAGAGGAGGTATTGTGATGAAAAAGCTGTTGACAAGGAGGTGATGATAGAATAATGAACACCTAACGATGTCTACTTTCTTTTTTTTTCTTTTTTTTTTATTATTTAAGAGAAAAAAGAATCAGAAAAGAAAAACAAAAGGCAAAAGTGATAAACAACAACATCAAATCCAATGCAATAACATTATAGGTTTACAAAACAAGATGATAGGAATTTGACAATGGTTGTAATATTGCATATTGTTACCTTCAAAGGGATTGTTTAGATTAACAGTTATACACATGTAAAATTGATCTAATCATATGAGTATTAACTGTTCTTTTTTCACTAATACATTTAGTAGTATAGTCATTTTAACTATCTTATGTATAGCTATATACAAATTTATGTCTTTTTTCTTTTCCCTTCCTCCTTTCCTCCTTTCCCCTTATAATACCTCTTGTTATATTCAAAATAACTGCCCATACCATCAGGTATAATATAATCAAACAAAATAGTACAAAATAAAACCATAGAAACAAAACAATGGAAGCAATACAGGACTTCAAAACAATAGTAAAACAACAGTGGTTTCCATAATGCCTCTTGTTATCTTCTAAGCAGTTGCCTATATCATCAGTCATAATGCAATTAAACAAATCAAAATAGAATAAAACCACTCAAAATAAAACAATGAAAGCAACACAGGGCTTCAAAACAAGGTGATTGGATATCAATAATGGCTACCATAATGTATTTTGTTGTCTCTGAAATAGCTGTCCATGTCATCAAATATAATAAAATTAGGCAAACCAAAATGGGATAAACCCAAACTAAACAGAACAATGAAAATAATACAGAACTCAAATTATGATAATAGATTAACAATGGCCACTGCCTTCCCTTTTTAGACACTTCCTCCTCCCTTTCATTTTTACAATATGTATTGTGTATTTTGAATCCTATTAACTCCTTTAGTTTTTTTGTACTAGGAAGGTACTATGATGTTCACCCATGTGACTCTGTATCATTTCATCCATGAACATGATCTTAGGTTGTATCCATTTACCTACAAGAGGATTGAGGTTATCTTTTTTTATAGCTGAGTTGCTTTCCATTGGATAAAAATGTCATCTTTCTTGTCCACTATGTAGCTAATGGGCAAGCTACCCCCACTTCTTTCTGGTTCCCTGTCACATACAGCATTGTTCTCTTTCCTTTGACTTTCAGTCTATGAGCCCCCTTTTGAGTTTAATGTATTTCTTGTATAAAGCATATTGATGGATCCTGTCTCCTGATCCACTCTGCCTGTGTTTCTTTTTATTGGTGAATAGAGGCCATCTACACTAATGGTTAAGGCCAACATGCACTGCCTCGTTTCTGCCAAGCTACTTTCCTGCCATTGGCTGCCCACTTTTCCTCTCCATTCAGTTTTCTGCCCCACTCAGTGATTTCCCTCTGCCACTGTTTCTGAAGCTGTGGTCTTTTTTTCTCTCTCTACAATGTCTTTCAGTATTCTTTCTAGGGTTGGCTTGGTGGTCATAAATTCCTTCAGTTGTTCTTTGTCATGGGAGTATCTTGTTTCTCCATTAATTTTGAAAGATAGTTTTGCAGGGTACCTCAATCTGGGTTGGAAGTTTCTTTCTTTCAGGGCTTGAAATACTTCACTCCAAGCTCTTCTTGACCTGATGGTTTGTGTTGAGAAGTCTGTTGTGATTCTGATGGGTTTTTCTTTGTAGGTGATCTGTTTCTTTTCTCTAACAGCTTTTAATATTCTGTTCTTGTGTTGAATTTCTAGAATCTTGATTATTATATGTCTGGAGGTACATTTATTTTGTTATGGTTAGCTGGAGTTCCATATGCTTCACTTATCTGAAAGTCACTTCCTTTTCCCATGCTTGGGATATTTTCTAAAATTATTTCTGTAAATGGGCTTTTAATTTCATTTTTTCGGACCCCTGCTTTTTCTCTCACACCTTTTATTCTTAAGTTATGTTTCTTTGGGTCATCTTGCAGCTGTTGAATTGTTACTTCCAAGTTCTTTGTTATTTTTAAGAGATCTTTCCTTTCACAATCACAAGCTGCAAACTGGTCTTCAAAGTTTGAAAATCTTTCTTCAGTTTCTTTCAAATGGCTTTGTCAACTTTCAATGGAGTTTTTAATTTCCTGGTTATCTCTTTGAATCTGTTTCATATATTCTAAGTCTTTTTTGTATTGTTCATTCAAGGTTTCCCTCATTTTCCTATGCTCCATTTTTTCATCTGTGTCTTCTTTAGAGAGCCTTAGCAGTTCTTTTATTATGTTTTTCATTTCTTCTTTTACCTGAGTTAGTATTTCTGTTCTAATTTCTTTTATAGCCTCATGAAATTGTTTCTGTATTTCAGTTGCCATCACCTCAGAAACTTCAGTTGTGGGACTCCCGATCTCTTCTGCATTTGCATCTCCTGGACTTGCTCTGCTTGGATTAGAGGCCAGAGACTGCCTTTTGCTTTTTCATCTTGACATATTCCTGGGTTCTTCTGGACAAATGGGTATTGGGATCCCAGGCACTCCCCGCATTGGCTACAATTTCTCTGAAGTGAGACTGTTTGGTTCTTCTAGCCAGTGCTGACTATGGATATCTGATAGTGGCCACTGGGTGCACTGGTACAGTGCTGTCTGCTGCTTTTCCCAGCCTTTGTTGGCTCCCCAGTGGCTGGTGGAGTGCATGCAGGGGCAGGGCTGCTCCCTGCAAACCTGAGCTGGTCACCAGCGGGATCCTTCACTACTGCCCCTGAAGTGTGTGTGGGGCCTCTGCCTCCAGACCAAGCTGGCTACCCTCAGGGACCCTCTGAGATAGCCCCTAGAATGCATGTTGGGGCAGGGCTCAGTCTGAGCAATTTCCACTAGTCTGCACCCAGCTAGAAGATGCTGGAGGAAGCCAGGATCAGTTCTAGTTCTGGGCTTTTCCAGCCTGACTCCAAAATGGTTCCCAGCCAATCACTGTCTCCCGCAGGAGGACAAAGTCCCCTGCACTCACCGTCAACCAGTTCAGTCTTTCAGGTCTGCTCCCCCTGTCCACTGCCATGCTCCTCCAATGCTGCCTGTCTCTATAGAGGCCTCCAGGGTCGCAGCCGCCACGTCACCTTGATCATGTGTCTCAACGTTCCAGCAGCTCCTCTCACACAGTGGGTCAGGCTCTGGGCAAAGGTGCTGCCAGCTACCGCCTTCTTCTTCATTTAAATTTTTTCTTCTTACTCTTTCTGTGGGCTTCAATTCTTGCTTTAGATTCTTCCTGGGTCCAGGGAACCCACTTCCTTCCTTCTTGTCTTCCCCATGTTGCTATATTCCAGCATCTGGACTGTATTTCTCAGGGAGGATGTTTACTCTGCTGCTTACTGTTCTGCCCTGATGTCTACATTCTAATCTCGGAGATCTATTGGTAGGTTACCTGAGGTGGCAAATTTGCACATGTAGTTAAGATCTTCAGAAGACAAGGTTATTTATTCTAGACTATCTGTGAAATGAGGAGGTCAGAACATGGAAGAAGATGTGAATTAGGGGTTCTAGTTTGCATGAGAGATGTTGAAGATGGACAAGGGAACCATAAACCCAGAACTGCAGGTAGGTTCTGGAAGTTGAAAAAGACAAGGACACAGAATATACCCTAACATATACAGAAGGATTGCAACTCTCCTGGCACTTTGCTTTTAGTCCCATGAGTCACATTTTGGACTTTCCAATGCACTATTCTAGAATTGCAAAATGGGAACTGTCTATTATTTTAAACCTCTAAACTTGTGGTAACTTGTTACAGTAGTAAGAGAAAACTAATGCAAGAAATGACTCCTCAGAGTTGTCTATAGTCAGTTATGTAAAAGTGATTTGAGGTTTTGGGGGGAAGCAAAAAGATATTGACTATCTATCTGGCTGTGAAGAATTGCTTGTTTGGGCATAAAGGGGGATAGAGTTCTCCTACCAATGATATCACCACGTATTACTGATGGTTAAAATACAAGAAATTATATGATAAGAAAAAAGTATGCCAAAGAAGAACATTTCTTCCTTTCTCTTTTTTTCCCCTTTCCTTTGTTTTTATGATCCACAGTGCACTACAGGAACTTGTGTTGCCTCAGGGTAATCGTTTGAACATCAATTATCACTGTACCGTTGAAGCACAGAAGCGTACTGGTAGTAATATTTCCAGGTGATGAACACTGGATAAGCCATCATTTACTATGATATAGTGCCTCCACTATGTTTGCTAAATTGCAACTTTGGGAAAACTGCATAAGTGTGTCAGAATTAAAGCTTACTCATTTCAGGTATTTGTCTTGAAATTTCATAAAAAGAGATAGGATGAGAGATAAGAGAGTCTCACCATCAGTGATCTCCACTAGTTTAAGGTTAGATCAGCTAAGGTTTAGTCTCATTTGGTGAACATTTGGGATCTCCTTAATTTCCCTGTTATGGACCTGCAAAAATGTTATGCTTTTTTTGTTGTCCACACTGGAAAAATACTGAGTACCTTAAGGGAGAATCCAATGTCATTTTTTCTCACTTACCTTAACTTTATGTTAAAACTAACTATATTTTGTAGACTAGAACCAGGTCCCAAAGAAGGTTCACAGCAAGTGTCAATGACTACATCAGTTACTGAAGAGTTCTTTATGTAGCAGTAGGGTAGCACTCAATCGCAATGTGCTTTCCCACATGCTGTTTTCGGTGACCACTGGATGACAATGAAACAGTACAGTGCTGATACAAAGGACTCCAGGATCACTCAGTGGAATTCTGACTCCAACATCTCTTCTCTGGGTATCATGTGGAAATGTTTAAAACTTGCTCATATCTCTTTCTTCAACTATAAAAAAACACATTGATTTAAAAAAGTAAAAATTGTTGTTGCCTCATTGAGTTGTTATGAAGATTAAGTGACATGGTCCCCAGAATATGCTTTTACACGAGGCCTGACACTTAGCAAGGATCCCATAAGGCACAGATTGTTGTTATTCTCAGTTGCTGGAGAAGAAAAATGAAGACCAGTGACAAAAAATGACATTGTAAAAGTCCTAATTCCAAAGAGAACCATCTGGTTCAAATCCTGCCCTCTTCCCTCAATCCTGTGCAAGAATGTAAGTTCGGAATCTGTCATTTTATGTCTTATTTTTTTCTTTGTCATCTCTTCCCATTACACACACACACAGGCACATGCACACCTGCATGCTGCCCGGCTTCTGTTGCTGGGGAGAATCACTGGGGAGCGCCACATGTTCTGTCAGGAACCTGCTAATGGCAGATGACATCTGTGCAATGGCAGAAGCTGTGTGCTTCAGGCCAGTCCCTAACAGAAAGGAGCAGTTTCACATTCCAGCCCTAACCAGGCATTCGGTGCTCTCCTCCTTGCCATGAAAGCCTGTGGCACTCTCCCTGCCCACCAATACTGTGTTCATGCCATGGCTGGTTTACCTCCCCTGTAAACCCTCTAACTCCAGGGCTGCCCAGGCTTAGCCACAGAGATTGGTACTTTGTTGAATGAAAGGCAGCCTTGCAGATTTGACTCCTTTTGCTGATCTTTGTTTCCCCTCAAGCTCATCCTTCAAACCAGCCACTCGAATTGATGATATGATGGTGCTCACTTATTGGAATAAGCACAGCATATTAGCTCTGCATAATCTGCCAAAAGGACAGTAGTTATTTTGTACATTAGGTTTTAAAGCAAAGGGAATTTAACAAATGGTCCACAGCCCTGGGGGATGAGAAACCTACAAGTCAGAGATAACCAGAAAAAAAGACATTAAAAAAGGGACATAGACTGACACTTGGTTTTCCAAATTCTCTCTTTATGTACTGGGGGAAAGGGGAAAAAAAAAACACTGTTCAAATTGCAAATTTGGCTGCCTGTGATACATGAGAGTCCTAGCACTGAGTATACCACTGAGCAGCAGAGGGTGATCTGAAAGTCTCATCAGTTTCCACACCCCAACCCTAGCACCAAGGGATTTGTTTTGTGTTTTCATTGTTAGTACCCTGAGTTTGGAAAAGATGCCAGCCCTATGAGAAGCAGCAACGCATCTTGGTAATTGGTTTTAAAATGCTCTTTTGCTTTAAATGGATACGATAGGTCTTTTGTTCTTCTTCCCTGGAGGAATGTCAATATTTTATTTTTTGAAGGGTGACTTTTTCTTATTCTGTGAGAATCAAGGGACAATCTTACAATTTCTAGCTCTCTAATTAAAGACTCTAAGATGAGATGCACAGTATCATTCCATGAAAGATGCTGGCGTGGACACTGAACCAGGAGATGGCAGAATTATTTTCTAATTCTTGCTCTCCCCCTGATTACTTCTGTGACCTTGAACAGATCTCTCTTCCCCTCAAAATGTCTCCTTTCCTATAAATAAAGTAGTAATATTAGGCTAGGCTTCTGTTTCTTAAGCATTTGCATATGTATCAATCACTTGGGGATCTTGTCAATATTTAGGTTGTGATTCAGCATCTCTGGGGGTTTCAGGAGGAGCATCTAGCATACCAGGTGATGATGGTGCTGCTGGCCCATGAATCACAGTTGCAGTAGCAACACCAAGAGTGTTGTTTCTCCAGGAGGAGTCCAGCAGAGTCTTGCCAGGGTTCCTTGCACTGATTTGCCAAACCCAGCATGTTCTCACCATTCTTGCTGGTAACCCTACTGCAATCCTGCCCCTTTCCACAAGACTGCTTCCACAGCATGCCAACTAGGACCTTTACTCCACTTTCCATAACTTTCTAGGCACCCAACCATCAGCTGGCCCTTTAAAATAATAAATTATCTCATCTCTCTCTTCTATCCCAAATTAGGCCCCTCCAGTGTCTTTCAGAATCTCATGGGAAAAGATCCAGGGGTTATTACAGCCCCATATGATTTAGTCACTCTCTGCTTTATCCTCCTGGGCTCCTGTCATTCTCCTTGTCTCTCTGTGCTATAATTCAGTGATTCTTAACTAAGGATGAGGCTGCCTCCTGATGCACAGTTACCAATGGCTGGAGATAGTTCTGGTTGTCATAAGGAGGGTACAACCAACGTCTGATGGATGGAGGCCAGGGCTGCTGCTGAAACCTTGAAAAGCATATAAAAGCTTCACTCTCTAAGAAACTACTTAGCCCCACTGTGTCAATAATTTCATTCTTGAGAAACCCTGTTTTAGCTGCACTATTCTTCATTTTAATACTCAATTGTCATGTTCTTTTCCTGCCTCGAGAACTTTGCTCTTCCTACAGCTTTTGTTCTTTCTATGGTCTTCCTTGTGTGCCTCCACATACACACACAGAAACTTACATATACATGTATCTCCTTTTCAACATTAAGCCATCAGCTCGAATATAGCAAGCATCCTCAAAGCAACCTTCTCTAGTCCCTTTTTCTCACACACTCCAGGCTACTCTTTCCCAACTATGCTATTTTATTTCATGTTGCATTGCCACTAGTTGAAAGTTTGTTATTGTTGTTTTACAACATTTTAATCTATTGCCCCACAGTAGTATATAACACCCATACTCCCATGACAAAATATTCCTTGTTCATCTTATTCATTGCCGCATCCTAGATGACACTGCTATATCCCAGGAGGGCGACTAGGGCACAATCACTGCTCACAGATAGGTCACTTTAATTAGTACATGAATAATCGTACATTTGAATCCACTTGACTATATTTCTAATTTCTAATGTGTAGAATTCTGAGTCTTACTGCAGACTTCCTGAAACAAAATCTATTGAGTGTGAGGGTCCAGGCACCTACATTTTAACATGCTTTCCTCATGCTTCCTACACACACTGGATTGTGAGTTCCTATAGAACAGAAACAGATAACTAACTCCTGTAATGCCAAGGACTGAATCATGTGCTTATTCCCCAGCCTGCACATGGGTGTTGCCATCAGATAATTCTCGTCTTCTGTCTTGCTTGGAAAAAGCCAGAATGTCTCTTTGATTTTATCGAAGGGGGAAAGGAAGGGCTGGAATGTGGTTTATGTTGAATAGAATTGGCTTACCTTTTCTTAAAAGTTGGAAACTCGAGGGGAGAGGAGATGACCTTTCCTGAACAAATAGTAATAAAATGAGAAATGAATAAAGGATAAGAAAAAATTTATGAATTTTACTTCAAATAATGAGTTTCAGGAGTACATTCATTTTTTTCTTTTACTGCAGCCATACTAGTGGCTATGAAATCACAGTCAAAACTTGTGAATTATTTCACATTCAGGCTAATGAACTACATATTCTCCATCTTAATTTTACACCATTTTCTTTTTCATGTAAGGGAAAGCCTTTATGTACTTTTATTTATTCTTACATACAATCCTAAATTTGTTTTGCTGTAGAAGATTTATAAGGCAAACATCTTAAAATTCTTTTTTCAGTAGACCAAAGAGAAATCAATTCCCTGAAGATTTCCCTTAAAACAAAATTGGTAGGGAGATTATCTGCATTTCTCAGTTCAGAAGTAGAACTCATCTTTCGAATACTATTCTACTATCTAATTATTCCGAATATGTTATAAAGTTTCAATGTGTGATCATTGTTATTACTGCTGTTCTGGAATTTGGTGCTTTTAATTGTTTTAGTTGGTTGTTATAAATAAATTTTATTATCATATTCTTTTGGAGGCTCCTCAAATATGCTTCAGTCTTTTAATCAACACTGTTTGGGACAAGTTTTCAGTTAGGAATTCACTGTCATAATCCAAGCTACATAATCCAGATTGCTTACAAGAATTGTTTTTCCAAATAAATTATTTAAATTCAAATGTATTTTACAGTATTTCTTTACCATTTGGTTGGTAGCCAAATGGGTAAATTAATCCCAGGCATTGACTGATTGTTAGTGTACTGTAGCTCAAGCTGAACATTGTCTGGTAATTATAGATATGTCCCCAGAGAAAAACCACTGATGCTGCCAGGAATAATTTTAAATGTACAGGTTTCTTAATCAGCTCCTAATGAATGCCCATTAATTAATTGTCTGAAATATTTTGATCTTGGGAGTAAGACATTGGGGATCAACTGTAACATTTAGAGCTGAAATGAGTCACCTTTCAGTGGTTAAATGTGGCCACTTTAATGATTATTTGACTGTAAAATACATCTATTACAAAGACTGGAAAATAGTAGAAGAAAGTAAGTCTTATGAAAGAGACAGGAAGGTCTTTTTTAAGATAACTGAATAACTTTGAAGCTGACTGACCCAATTCTCAGGTTTAATTACCAAGTAAGATTGCAATTTGGAAGGGATGTTTGTTTTTAATCATGTGACTAGAGCCTCCTTCTTGTCTGCAGTGAGATTGTTATTTTCTTCTTTTTAGAGTCACTTCTAACAAATATCCAGGCAGTAGACCCATGACTAGTTCTTCTCTCTTGTGCTGAAGCTGACTCCCCCTTTTTGCTAATGTGCCACCCTTAACAGCAAGAGATCTGGGGAGCTGATACCATGTCATTATCCAGGAACTCACTCTTCTCACTGCCCTGCAAAGCTGGCTGTCACTGGTTGTTTCCAAAGGCCGAGTTTGAAATTACAGAGGCTGGGGGAAAACAACATCCAAATTTCCTTAGTCCCAGCTGCTACCCTACAGCAACTCTCGGACTTGGACCACTAATTTTTATTCTCTCCTAACAGAGTTCAAACTGAAAGATGTCTTTGCATTTTTTCTAAGAGTATGCACTGATGTGAGACAACAGCACCATTCTTTTAAAGCATAATGTGTTTGCTGAGATAAACACATTTGTCAGGAATAAAAATATTGTAGGCAGACAAAAGAAAGGGAATGGATTAAAAATATAAAAAGATAGGAGTAACAGGATCATTTTACATTTTTATATAGACATCTCATTGTTTACATTATTTTTTAAAAGGCAATTGCAGAATTGTCATAATTTTCAAAGCAAAAGGTAAAAAAAGTACATGTTCAGTTCTATAAATAAAATCTGCTCCTTTAAGAACACAGGGTACATAACCATAAAAATAAAAAGTCAAATTAACATGAGCTATCACAGCTTAGAAAACTTCCAAGAGACAAGTTATAAACAAATTTACAAAGAGGAATAGATTAATTTGTTTTCCCTAGTTAGTGAATGTTAGCAAGTTTATCTGAAGTTCATTCAGATAATCAATCAGAAAAAAAAAATAGTCAGAAATTTTAAGAATTGATTCCAGTAAGAAATACTAAATTCTTTCTCCAGGATACAGTAAAGATACTACCAAAGATAACTCAGCGGTAAGAATGAGAAACAAAAAATGAATTTTCCTAACATTTTCAAGCCTGTCAAGAGGATGTGTTGGATTTTACAGTGGGACTGAGCTCAAGTTTATATTATAAATCCAAACTGTCACTGGAAAAATCTAACGGGGGTTGTTTCTTTTTCTAGGTGTTTATTTATCAACTTCTCCTAAGAATCTCTGTGCAGTAAGGACATATGACTCACAAATAGTATGGGTAAACACTTCCAGTGGATGGAGAGATATTTAAAATATCCAGTGGATATTTTATATCATAATATAAAATGATTCCCTAGTTCACAGAGTAAAACATTGTGGTGTACAGAACTTTGAAGCTATAAATCTATATGCAGTATCAAGCTTTAGAAACCTGCTAACAAGGGCAAGGGAAACTGCCAACTTCTGTACATCCAGTATGAGACAGGGAGGAAAAAAGGGAAAGAAAAGAGGTTCCCCAAGCCCTCAGTGTCCTAATGAAGGAGCAGAGAGCCAGCATTAATGAGAACAACAGATATATGTATGTGCAATTACATATTACATCAAGCAACGTCTTGATTTCTGTCTCAAGGTAGTTTTCTTAGTCTGGTGACATGGGTAAATGGTAGAGTACTAACCTAGGACGCATGAGGCCCTGGTATACATTCCCATCACCACCACCACCACCACCACAAAAAAAAAAAAAAAAAGGCATTTAAAAGGCATTTAAAAGATAATTTCATTGTTTTTTTTTCTGTAAGTTTGCTTTTCTTTGCTGTATTGTTACCCTTTAAACATTTTTATAAACCATGTCAACATTATCTTTTAGTTCCCCACAAAGAAAGGAATGCCATCAATACACAGATTTCTTTTTGAAAAATTTACCGTAAAAATATTTTTGTAAAATGAATTTTTTTTATATTTGTTTGCCTTTATATGAGAAGATTTGACCCTCAGATTTCAAATAATCAAATTTACTCTATGGTGTCATAATTTGTTTCACCCTATAATGGAGAAGGCAGAATAACTTTGATCATGCTTGTAGGAGCCCACACATGAACCTTCAAAACTGAAAAGCAAGAAAAGCAACAACAACACACACACACACACACACACACACAAATATTGTTTGGTCCTGGGGAAACTTGCAGCTGTGAGGATGATTCCCCTCACTCACCTTCTGACCCTCACTAACTACAGCTGTCACTGCAAATGCAGACATAGCCTGCTATCCTGGTCAGGCACCTATCTGTCACGCTAGGCTGATACTGATGCAGAGTTGAACCTGGGAACTGGGGCATTTGCTGTAGAAACAAGAACATCAAGTATTATTCTTCAGCTAAAATACTTTGTAAAGTTATCACAGAAAAACTGTAAATGCTGCATATTTTATTTTCAAACTATACTGCAGGTAAAGAAATAACTTAATTTCTACCTATTGCTTTCTGAACAGTACATTATGATACCAGCTACATGGAATATGCTAAAACACACAAGTTAGGGAAAGAAGATGACTCCAGGTGATCTGCTTTACCCTAGGGTGTGGTACTGACTTGTTCCCACCATCTGAGCTTGCAAGGACATTGCCAGGATGAAGCAACCGCAGCACATTTAGCCACCTGCAATTCAATCCCATGGCATTACATTTAGAGTACCAATCTGCCTGTTTTAAAAGGCACCTTCTCCTTCTTGGGTTTACTACTACATTTACTCCACCTGTAAGGAAGACTAGGATAGCAAGAATGGATAGAAGCTACATTTTCCTTCTCCCAGGTAGATACATGTATACTTGAAATATCCACATTTTTTGCCATGGTAATTACTATGAAAATACACGTTTACACTAGGTGCTGAAGCAACCTGGAAATTCCCAGCCTAGGAAACCTAGTGACTTAGGAAGAACTGTCTCAAAAATAAAAAAAAGGACCGGAGATGGAACTCCAGTGCTAAGCCCCTGAATTCAATCCTCAATAATGAAATATATATATATAAAAATGTATACACACTTTAGCAGTTGCTGTACCAATAAATGTCTGGAAGCTTATGTCCACCATTTTGAGCACCTGATCTAATTGTAGAGGCCAAAGGTAAACTTGTGTTAATCTAATAACATCTCAATAAATTTATTAAAATATTTATACAAGTATTTCTTTTCCTAATGTATACATTTTTGGTAGACTATATACATATATAGATATGTATATATCATTTAATTTAATAACATTAAATAATTTAATGATAATTAAGTTTAATTGATAATTTAATGATTTAATGATATGAATATATTATTTAACTTATGTAGATCTATAAGATTCTTATTACTAAAGCCGGGCGTGGTGGTGCACGCCTTTAATCCCAGCACTCGGGAGGCTGAGGTAGGTGGAGCGTTGTGAGTTTGAGGCCAGCCTGGGCTACAATGAGAGCTCAAGGCTGGCCTGAGCTACATAGTGCGACCCTGCCTCAAAAAGCTAGGGCTGGGAGTTTGGCTCAGTGGCTTAAGCACCTACCCTGGCTGTGAGTTTGATCCCCGGTGCCGAAAAAAAAAAAAAAAAAAAAAGATTCTTATTACTATCCCTGTTTTACAAACAAGGATACTGTGGGTTACAGGGTTAAGTATAAAATCATTTTTAAAGAAAACTCTTATCTGAAGACCTTGTAGGCAAACTATGTACAACTAGGTCACAGAGTTCATTTCAAAGAAATGAGCATGTTACCAAAGGTCTTGCAAAGTGTGCTAAAATATACTGTTGGTGGTATTTGAGCCTACATCTCATGCTTGATTCAATCACCTAAAAATCTTTTTCTTTAGATGCTTGCTCTCCTAGCAGCCACAGTATGTATTCCTATGGTTCAGGGAGATGAGTACTGGAACTTACATACCTAATCTACCTCTGCTCAGACTCCTAACATGAATGGACCAGACACCAAAACTTTCCCATTCTATAGAAAACAGTAATCCTACATATACTTATTCTACCCAGCCCTCATAGTCTTACAAGAACAAGCTAAGCTTAATATTACCTCTCACTTTGTATGTCCTCGTTTATGTGTAACCCATCTGCAACAAGATTCTAGCCCATATATGTCAGCTATGGATCAGGCTTGGAAAATACAACTGTCTAAATGACAATTTGTTTTACTGACCTTAATTTCTATGCCCTAGATGATAACCTTGTAAGACATTTTAAACCTAACATTTCTACCTGTATTCTAAAAGTTCACATCCCTTATTTTGAAGAAGGTGATTTGGACACTTGGCAGTCTTACAGAGACTCATACCATGGACAGGTTATACACAAGTTTAATTATTCCTTTATAGACTGGTTCCCCAAAAGATTTCTTATGGGAAGGAGTGAGATTGGCATGAAATTTCCTTTTTAGGCTCCCCTGACAATACAGTGACCTCAGAAGTCTTGTCTAATGTTACATGGCCAGGTAAAGGCCTCATTTCTCCTATTGCCAGACTCATTGTCAATGGCAAAGCTGGACCCATATGGCATGCTTTATGGAAATTAACCCTGCTTTTTCATGCTGGATGGCTCCACACTGGGCATCTGCACCTGATAGATGGAGAAAAAGTCCAAGTAGTATTGTATTACATGATCATAATTGTATAAAAGTAAATCTATGTATTTATGATCCACATGTACTGTTGATAGGAAAGATAGAGGGGCAACAAAATAAGTTCTCATGTACTAATTGTTATCTAACCCATTATATCATACCTAAACTTCTTCCTAGGGACTCCACAATAATAATCATGAGCAGGATGCCCAGAGTTTGCCTTCCACTCAATCTAATGGAGGCTTGGTATCATTCACCTACTTCCCTCTTGGTAAAGATCTTAATTAAAAGATTTAGTAATCAAGTCAAGAGGATGCTTAGATTGTTTATTGCAGGAATTACTTCCTTAGTATTTTTGATAGCCAGCACAGCTATTGGCTCCGTGGCATAAACCCATTCAGTACAAACTACTCACTTTGTAGGCAATTGGACAAAAACTGATGATGAGAGCTAAAAGATTCAGCAAAAAATTGATACGAAGTTGCAAACTCAAGTAAGCATTATGGAAACTTCTATCCTTTGGAGATCAGATTAAAAGTTTACAACTACAACAGGGTTCAAAGTGTCACTATAAGATAACTTATTTTTGTATCACCCCATTGCCGTATAACAGAGGCCTACATCCTTGGAAAATGATCAAAAAACATATACAAGGGACAACCCATCAGAACATTACTATGGATATAGATGCTCTGTAGACAACAGATGGCTGCTTTTGATATCCAAATTAAAAATTGAGATAAGTTCACTGATGCTATAAAACAACTAAATCCATTTGTATATCTCAAAGCTCACTTTTGGTTTTATAACAGAATTAGTGTGCTCATTCTATTGTTTATAATTCTTCTCATCAAAGTCTGTCATAAAAGAGTCACAACCCTCAGACAACTAGAGGTCATGCAAGCACAACTGACCCCCTTCCATGTCCTTCAAAAAGCAAGGAAGGGAGAGATATAGAAGATGACTGAGCACCTCTCCTTAAATGCAGAACAACTGCTTCATCATTAGTTAAACCAAGCCCTATTTCCATGTACTGACATATACAGAGATGACTATGTTATTTCCTTCTCTCTTCAATTGTCTCTAAGCAATGAAAAAACACTAGCTGAGGTACTGATATGCAGTCCTTAAAGCCAGCCAACAGTTTCCTATTTCCTTGCATCATGTTCCCTATAAACAGTTGAGCACAGCAAGATGGCAGAGCCACATAGCTGCAAAAATGTCAATGGGGTTTAAGTCTTAAAATAAGAGTCTATGATTTCCCAGGGCACAATAATTTACATATTAGAAACTGAAACAACAACCTCCCTAATCATTGAAATGCTACTTCTATTGAGTTATGCAGATTGGTCTTTCGGCATACCCTTCTCCCTGCATATTGCAGAAGTACTTGCCCTCCACCTGGCCAGCTCAGGTCACAATGCTTATGTAATTCCTTCCGATCTCACCATCACTCATCCTTGGGCCACTCCCTTCTTCATGAGATAATAAATTCTGGGTGAGGCAGTTCCTTACCTGGGCCAGACTCAGGACCCCTAGGCTGCTCATAACTTTAAATACGTCTTAGTGCCTTTATTCTCACTGTGAGTGGCACTGGAGGTGGTAGATTAGAATTAACTTACCAGGATCCCAATAACATTTCAGTGTGATTACAAATATAAAATTTCTTGAGCCATGAGTTGGATGAAAAAAGAGATTACAGTATTTGGATTAAAATATACAGTGTTTCATTTACAATAGAGGTATTCAGATAAAATACTAGGATTTGCTTATGGTAGCCAGGCCACCACTAGTGAGCTTTGTTTCTCAAAATGCAATCCAGTGGTACTTATAGCAAAATCACTCCAGTACTTATTAAATGCTACTGCCCAGACCCCCTCCCCAAGATATAAAAATAAAAGCCCTTGAGAATAATCTTCAGGAATCTGTATTTAAAAGGACTATTCCCAGGGTCCTTATGTCTACTGCAGAATGAGTACTAATATCCTAAAATCTTGTGTTGTTTCTCATCATTTTACTGTGACAAGTTGTTGAACAGCAGTTCCTTTTTAAAAAGTGCTCCATTATAGATGGATAAAGCTAGAGTCTTTCCCAAAATCACTCATGTGAGTAACAGAGCTAATTTGAGAAGTCCTGGCACATTATCAGCTGTCAATTAGAACCTAGCTGCACTGGGAACTTTTGAGGAAGTAGAAGCTTATTGGTATATTCACATAGACATAATAGATGATTAGGAAGGAAATAAGTAGTTAAAAAAAGAAAAAAAAACCTTCTCTTATATAGTGACCTTATATGCAAACTAAGATGTCTCCTACTAGGTCACAGAGTTTATTTAAAAGAAGTGAGCATTTTATGAAAGGTTTTACAACATGTGCTAATCAGAAGCTGCCTGTCAAATTGAAGTAGCATCAAGAGGATCAGAATAAGTGCTCTTGGACATTAAATAGTTTCTACCAAATACAAAACCTATTATCATGATTGGCTGTTATAGCCCCCTAAACAGCAAAGTGATTAAATTGGTCATTATGAAACCCTAAAGATGTATAATTATGACAAATAAGACTCAAGAGCAGGGAGATTTCTATCTTACTGACTGGATTACATTTCAAGGAGGAATCAATGAAGGAATGTTTTTAAAATCACCATCAACTTTGTGAAAGCTGGTTAAGCATTGGATTCTCTCTACATTCTTATAATCTCATTACTTTGGGAGGATGAGGCAGGAGGCTTGCAAATTTGAACCCAGCCTGGACATCTTGACTGAGTGAGACGTCGAATCACTGTATTCTCCTAATATGTACACAAATCTCTTCTGTGCATCATCTGAACACAATCAGTTCAGAAGTCTCTTTAAATCATAGCTTTCATCCTAAGGGTCTGTCCTATGCAACAGCCTCTCTCCATTTATATTATAGCCCCTATTCCTTTACATGAAATGCTCCATTTGATGACTTTCTAAGTATCATTTGATCCTAACAGGATGTGGGATTTATTCTGAGTCACTCTGATTTGCTCTACGTAAGGCCTGCAGCTTGCATGTGCTCATTTGATTGAGTTATCATAACTAACGCTAATGTTTAAAAAGGAGCAATAGAAAAGTCCAGTCCAATTTACATCTAAGAATTGAGCAAATTACCTATCAACACTAAGTACATTTCCAAAAGGACAATGGTTTTCTCCGGGAAGAACATTAAAAGCCCTTATAAAGTAGCCTGGATCACTAGCAATAAAGATAGGAGGTCATGATCAGAAAATATGGTAAATGATTAATTTTTAAAGATTTGCTACAGTAAGAAACACATTGCAATTAATCCCTCACAGAATACTTCCCCAAACTTTGCACACACTTGTCCCACCTTCCTTACCACTTTCTGAAGCAGTTTTGGAAGTCCTCTTTCATGAATGTCTTCTGTTGTATTCTCATGTCTTACGTGATGTCCTGCATAGATTCAAAACATTTACTTTTCATGATGATTTTGACTTTGTGGAAGGTTCTTAAATTGTACAGAGCCTGATCCAGTGAATAAGGTGAATGAGGACACACCATAATATTTTTTATGATCCTGCTTTTCTATTGGATAGTACTAGACAGCAACATTCATCCTATTTTTTATCATATCTATTAAAAGACATTCACAAAAGATTTCCAATGCTATTTCAAAATATGGCAAGAACAACAAGATAAGTGTCTGCAAAGTGAGGATATTTAAGGGGAATGGATAGCAATATATGTGTTACCTCAACAAATTTTTAAATGTAAGTACTACATATTTTGATCATGTACTGGATTGCACCAATAAAGTTTAGCATACAAACATTTTTTCTTTAGGAACATGGAGGAGATAGATCATATGAATTCAGTTTTGTGATAGAAAACTTTCTAATTACTGCATGTTTACAAAGAAAATTCCATAAATATTCTCTTCCCTTTTGAAAGTTAGCAGTCAGATATGATACTAATGTATTGTCTGCTCCAAGTCTTTATCTGCAGTGTAAAGCTTTATCATTTGTCCAAACTACTCTTTATTGAATGTACTGTATGTCTGATTACCAATACTTTAGTGGAGTGATGCCAAATCTTTTAGAGAATAAAGTGCCCAAACTGCAACCTCAAACTCACTTATCACACAGTGCCAGCACTGCAATTAAACCTGAATATTGAGATTTTAGTTTAGAGAAAACAACACAAGTGCCATAGGTTTGCCACCACTGCCCTAGTGGAAGAGAACTTGTCTTCTAAGACTGTGGTGTGAAAGACAATACAACCTATAGTGATGGGCGATGTTTCCTTAAAACAGGAAATCACAAAGAATGCAGCTAGCATTTATTTTCTCTGTAGTATATGTAGAACATAAGCTTCCACTTTTCCCTTTTCCTCTTTTCTCCTTGTAAATTTCTTTCACTTTTTTTAGTTATGTTTACCACATAATTTGAACTATACTCTCATCCTCCAGAAAACTCAGTTAGTGTGAAAATCGAATGCCCTTTAAGAAATGAATTGTCATTGTTTGATAACACTATAGTTGTCTTATTTAGAGAAATCTTACAGTTTTATTGGTGAGAAGAGAAATAGCAAAAGAAAGAGTCAACACATCTTGAAGTACGAAAGAGTTCAAATGCATTTTTAAAACTATCCTAACAGCACAGAGAGAGATGATGGTTAAAAATCAAGGAAGGGTATATGGACCACTTGTTTTGTTGCTCGGTTCTCATCAACTCATGGCTTATAAAACATCACTCATGTTGACTATTCAAATTATTATTTTGCTAATAAAAATGAAGGTAATGAAAAAATATATAAGGATATCAATCTGTTTAATTGTGTAGCTCTCTAATTTCCAGGATCATGCTCTATCTGCAGGTTTCACCCTATATCCATACATAGTTGATTATTATCGAAACTGTCTTACCCTATGGACAGTCTACTCTCTGTTTTGTTAGACAACGTGGAATTAAATTTGTTTGAGAAGGAAGATTGAGGAATCACTAAACTTTGTCTTGTTGCCTTAGTGGTACTACTTTTTAGGTGCACTTTTTGATGCCACATGCGTATTGAAGCAAATCAAGCACCATATAAGAAGACTTCCTTTTTTTCCTCTTGGAAAATATTTAATGACTCATAAAAAAGGTAAAGATATAGTATTATAGAACAAAAACAAAACCATAGCATCTGTGTGACTGCAATTATGTAAATATGTATTACATATGATTCGAAAGACCAGAAAGATACATCAGATGTTTATCTATGGTTCATGCATTTATTAATAATTTTCAGTTTTTTAATTGCAGTGTTTCCCAAAATTTAAAAAAAAGATCAAAAATGATGATACATAATTTCAAAGCAAAAGAATAGGATAGGAGAATGACAGTGCTTAATGTATTGCTTATTGCTATCTTTGAAGTAGTTGTTCAGATTATGAGTTTCAGGCATGAAAAAATGATCAATCAAACAATGAAAGCACAAACTGCTCTTTTTGATGAACAGAGATTAGTAGAATGTCTATCTTTTGCACATTTACATATATATATGTATATATATGAATATATATGCAGACATCTTGTCCCTTCTTTCTTGTCTCCTTTCCCCTATCCCAGTTGATCTTTCCTTTTGAGCTGTTTCTTTCCCTTTCACTTCCACAGTATCTATTGTTCATTTTGAATCTTATTTACTCTGTTAGTTTTTTACACTAGGGATACAATACAGTATTTACACATATGAGTCTGATTTATTTCACTTATGAGTATGGTCTCAAGTTGCATCCATTTACCTATAAAAGCCACAAGTTTACCTTTCTTTGTAACTGAGTAATACTCCATTGTATAAAAATATCACATCTTTTTTATCCATTCATCAGTTGATGGGCATTTGGGTTGTTTCCAAGATTTAGCTATTACAAATTGTGCTGCTATAAACATGGGTGCACATATATCTCTATGACATGATGTTTTCAATCCTTCTGGGAATACCCAGAAGGGAAGTAGCTGAATTGAATGGGAGCTCCTATCACTGTTTTTTGAGGAATCTTGACACTGATCTTCACAGTGCTTGTACCGGTTTACATTTCCACCAACAGTGGAGAAGGATTCCATTTTCCCCGCATCTCTGGCAGCATTTGTTATCATTTGATTTATTGATGATAGCCATTCTTTCTGGAGTGTGATGGAATCTCAGTGTTGTTTTAATTTGCATTGTTCTAATGACCAGTGATGTTAAACATTTCTTCATATATTTGTTTGTCATTTGTATTTCTTCATCTGAGAAGTTTGTGTTCATCTCAGATGCCCATTTCTGAATTGGGTTTTTGAATTTGGGGGACCTGATTTTTTCAATTCTTTATATGTTCTAGATATAAGTCCTTTGTATGAGGGACAGTTGGCTAAATTTTTTTCACATTCTGTGGGTTTTCATTTCACTCTGTTGGCAATTTCTCTTAATGTGCAAAAACTTTTTAATACAATGAGATCCCAGTTGTTGATTCTTTGAAGTACTCCCCATGCAGTTTGGGCTTTGTTCATGAACTCTTTGTCTTCCCCGTGTCTTCAAGTTTTCTACCTACCTTGTCTTCCAGTGGGTTTAGTGTTTCTGTTTTAATATTTAGATATTCCATCCATTTTGACTTTAGTTTAGTGCATGGTGATAGACATGCATCTACTTTTATTCTTCAGCATGTGGAAAGCCAATTTCTTCAGCACCATTTATTAAAGAGACTGTCTTTCTTCCAGTGAACCTGTTTGGCCCCTTTGTCAAAGTGAAATGGCTGAGTGTCTTTATATTTGTGTCTTCATCTTCTAATCTGTTCCACTGATCCTCAGGTCTATTCGTTTGTTTGCTTGTTTTTCCACTACCATGTTGATTTTATCACAGTAGCTTTGTAGAATAATTTCAAGTCTGCAATTGTGTTGGCTCTTACCTTGTTTTTTTTTTTGTTGCCCAGGATAATCTTTGCTATTCTAAGTCTCTTCTGTTTCCAAATGAGTTTTAGGAATGTTTTCTCTAGATGTATGAGCTATACTAATGGTATAGTGATTGGAATTGCATTAAATCTGTAGAACAATTTTGGGAGTATTTTTACAATATTGGTTCTTTCTATCCAAGAGCAAGGGATATCTTTCCATTTTCTGATATCCTCTACAATCTCCTTTTTTAGAGCACTGTAGTTTTCAATACATAAATCTTTTATAATCTTTGTTACATTGATTCCTAAGTATTTCACTTTTTAGATGCTATTTTGAAAGGTGTTATTTCCATAATTTCTCTTTCAGTGAATATGTTGTTTGTGTACAAGAATGCTATTGATTTTTGACTACTGACTTTGTATTCAGCTATGCTGCTGAATTTGCTTAATGCTAGTAATCTTTCAGTGGAGTTTTTATGGTCTTCTATGTAGAGTATTATATCATCTATGAATAATGATAATTTAACTTCTTCCTTTCCTATACTTATTCATTTTATTTCTCTCTCTTGTCTAATTGTTCTGGTTAACATTTCCAGAACTGTATTGAACAGGAGTGGTGATAGGGGACATCCTTGTCCTGTTCCTGATTTTAGAGTGAAAGCTTTCAGTTTGGGGCCATTTGATATGATGTTGGCCATTGGTTTATCATATATGGCTTTTGTCAGATTGAGATAGAGATCATCTGTTCTGATTTTCTGTAGGGTTTTTATCATGAGTGAGTGCTGACTTTATCAAGAGCTTTTTCTGTATCCATTGAGATGATCATGCGAATTTTGTCTTTGGCTTGTTGATGTGGTGTATTATATGTATTGATTTGCATATGTTGAGCCATCCCTGCATTCCTGAGATTGATCCCAGTTGGTCATGGTGTATAATCTTTATGATTTGCTGCATTCTGCTTGCTATTATTTTATTGAGAATTTTTGCATCTGTGTTCATTAGGGAGATTGGCCTGCAGTTCTCCTTGTTGGTTGGGTCCTCCTCTAGTTTTGGTATCAGAGTAATACTTGTCTCCAGGAATGAGTTAAACAGAATCACTTCCCTTTCAATTTCATTAAAGAGTTTGAGGAGTATTGGCATTAAATCTTCTCTAAATTTCTTGTAGAATTCAGCCATATACCCATCAGGACATGGTTTTTTCTTTGTTGGTACAAGGAAGAATTTGCCGAGTTTGAAGACTATCATGTAGCCAATGATAGAGAAGATATTCCATCTGATTGTTTGAATAGAAAGAAATTTTGTATCAAGCACTTTCTCCTTATTGCAAAAATATGTCTACATTATAGGTCCCACATCTAAGGAATTTTTTGGAGGTGTGGTGCAGAACTCAGTATATAGATGTAATATTTCCTGACTCGTAATCATATCGTAGCACATACATGAATTTACACATCATCCAAGGAACCATTCTATAAATAAAACATTGCAAAATTCTATCTGATAAATGTTTCCTGAACTTCAAAGATGTTGCACTGAACATTACTCATTTAGTATTTGATTTTACCCTTCTTGTGCAGGGTGAAGTAAAAGAAATTTACATGAATCAGGAAAACTCATACTAGTTGCCACTCCACTTGAAATTCCAATAAAAGTTTCTTAACAGAGTATTAAATACATAGCCTCTTTCATGTTAGGCCTATGTGTCTAATTCAGCCTGTAGCTTTGCTGTCTGAAACTGGCCTTCTCAGTAACAGGGAAGAGTAAAAGTACCAGGAAGGCATCAACATGTGCTAATAACTATGTTCAATGTCAGCTTTAAAATTGTTCTAAAAAATGTTGAACTTCTTTGACTTTGTAACTTGTTACAAACTGTTTCTCCTTTCAATATAATGCTGGCTACCTTGAGCCCTTCACAATAATATAATCATTTCCTGAGTTCCTTTAATCAACTAATAGGTTTTACCGGCTCTTTCTCTTATATCTTGTGGGATTAAGATACAGTTGACTGTAACATCTTTCACAACTCTAATTTCCTGGACATTTACTTTCTTTGTTTCTATTTGTGAATTTGACAATTCTCTTCATTGCTCATCTCTTCCTGAAAGAAACCATATTCATTTTTTGTTAATTTTTTATTGATATATTTTATATATATATAATGATCACTCTCGTCATAGGGAAGTTATACCTGTACATGATATATCTTGATTCTTCTTTTTTCCCCCAATCACCTCCCCTCCAACTCATCTTCCCCTCTTTATTTACACAAGCTTTGTTTCCATTTTTCCTTCTATTTTCTTTTTTCTTTTTCCCTTCCTTCCTACTTCTCTTTGTTCTCCCCCCATTTATACATTTTCTTCCTATTTCCCAGTATCTATTATACATTTTGGTTCTTATTTACCCTTTGGATTCTTGCAACCAGTGAAATAATGTGATATTTAAACATGGAACAACCATATTCATGACTTATGGCTGAGTGACAAATTCATCTAGAACTTGGAAGTTTATTTTTTTTATTTTAAAGACAATAAAACAAAATAAAATAAAACAGAATAAAGCCAATCAAAACAAAACAGTGTAAATGATACAGGTTTTCAAAACAAGATAATAGGAAATCAACAATGGCTAGCATAATACCACTTGTTGTCTTCAAAATAGCTGCCCTACCATCAGACATAGGAAAATCAAACAAAACAGAACAGAATAGAACCAATAAAAACAAAACAAAGCAATACAGGACTTCAAAACAAGATTATAGTAAATCCAAAATAGTTACCGTAATATATCTTGTTGTCTTTGAAGTAGCTGCCCATGCTATCAGATATAATAAGACCAAAAAAAAGAACAAATAAAATAAAACCAAACCAAACAAAACAATGAAAATGAATCAGCACTTTAAAACAAGATAATAGGGAATTAACAACAGCTACCACCTTCAGAAGGAGATCCCCCATAGATGCTATACTGCTTATTTTTATCCCCTAAATAGATGATCAAATTACTGGCTTTAGGCCTGCAAAGTCAATGAAACACTAACCACTACAAGCATTAAATTGTATTTTACTTCAATAGCTGTCATCGCAGCCTGAGTGTCTCTAGGTCAGCCAGTCACTCATAGCGGCAAGAGGGGTTTCTTGGCTCTTCTTGTCTCCCTGCCCACACGTTGGGAGGGGCTGACATCTGATTGTCCTCACCGTGGCACACTGACTGACTGACGCACAGGAAGTGGTTGGCTTCGTGTTCTCCTCTCTGTGGCCTGTGAATGGTGCAGACTATCAGGAAGGGGCTGGCATCTGCTTGTTGTCTCTGCAGCCCACACATGGCACCAACTCACAGGAAGTGGTTGGCTTTGTGTTCTCTGTGGCCTGTGAATAATGCAGACTAAAGGAAGCGTTTGGCATCTGCTTGTCCTCTCTGTGGCCCATGCATGGCACCAACTCCCAGGAAGTGGTTGACTGCTTGTTCTCCTCCCTGTGGCCCACGAATGGCACAGAATTTGGAAGTTTAAGACCACAAGCCTTTATTATCTTTCAGTGTCTGTGGCTGAGAATACAGAATTAGTTCACCCAAGTGATTCAGTGTCAGTCTTATGGGAGATTACAGCTGAGCCTACAGTCTGAACTGAGGGAAGCTGGAGACTTTGCTTTCAGATTTGTCTCTGTGACTGTAGAAGTTTGGCAGGAGTCATCGGATTTTCACTACATGAGCCTTGCTATCGGGCCATTCATGATATTGTATCCTCAGACTTGCATGCTGCAAAAATGTGAAAGACAGTGAGTGAGCAAGCAAGCAAGCAAGCAAGCACCAAAGTCTAAAGCCCTGTGTCACCTAGTGGTGTTGTAGCTGTCTTGTTTTGTGGAAGGGTTCTCTCTGGTGTTCACACAACAATGAAATCACTAAACACATTTCCCAGAACATATCCCACCATTAAGCAACATATGGCTGTATTTTGCTGTTTGATCATAGAGCATATGTCTAGTCTTTAACTGGCCACCAACTTTTTAGTTTGTTCATCAATTAAACAGTAGGCCAGTATCCCATTTTATATTCTTTCCACAACAGATTTCTGTCATTGGTACTGAATTTTTATTATCCAAAATATTGATACCCAATGCAACAAGTTCTAAATTATCTTAATCATTTCAAACTTTTAGGCTCTCTGTTACTAATCCTTCCTCATAAAGTGACCACAATGAATCTGTTAATGAAATATTTCTGGCTTGGGTTACTTCAGGACTAAGTTTATCTCCTTACTTTTCTTTACAAGGTCCTTTACAACCTGAGCCTAGTGTATATTTTTAACTTTGCCACTAATTACTCCATATATGTACTCTAAGTTTTAATCACAAGAATTTTCCCTGTCTGTGAAATATAGCAAGCACTTTTATATCTTATACTACATACATTCCGATTGCTTTACCTAAAACTTGCATGTCCCTTCCCTCAAAACTCATATGTCCCTTTTTAGGACTCACTACCCCTTCAGTGCCTGCAGGAGTTACATCTTCTATGCTGCTGTGTTCACCCCTAACAGCCCAAAACTATTTTCCATCACCATAGGTGCTTTATCAATCCATCTAGTGTACTGGATTCTTAGCAATAATCATATAATAAATGTTTATTAAAGGCATAAGTGAATATGTAAATGAATTCACAAGAATCTTTCCTGTTTTCTATTCTAACCATGTAGCTACACTCCCTAATTGTAAGCCCCTAATAAATGTTTCATGATTGTAAAATTAATGACAATGGCTGATCCTTCATATTGTATCTGTTCTTGGATGACCTTATTTAAACATTCATCCACTTCAAAGTTTGCTCACTGAGGTTAGCCCCATAATTCTAAGATGGAAATCTCCATCTATATTTTCCAAGATAAACTTGAATCCAATATGTCGAATGAACACATCATGTTTCCCACCGACACAGTTTTTTACTTTTGAGTTTTCTTTCCTGGTGAATGGCACCCTCAAATCCAAAGGTATGTGTGACAACCAAGGCTCTTTCTAGATACTTGCTCCCTTGACCCAAGTTGTACCTAAGCTTGTGACTTAAATATTTTTTAATCTGTCTTTAATCTCTCTGCTTGTTTTCAGTTTCTTATCATGTCCT
This sequence comes from Dasyprocta punctata, assembly GCA_004363535.1. Classification (NCBI taxonomy): domain Eukaryota; kingdom Metazoa; phylum Chordata; class Mammalia; order Rodentia; family Dasyproctidae; genus Dasyprocta; species Dasyprocta punctata. The sequence continues at coordinate 44,864 of RJWM01002074.1, read as the reverse complement.
GTCAGGTTACTCTGCATGTCTCCTAAATGTTCTCCCTACCGCCTATCTGACATTCCTCCAGTTTATTTTCCACACAGCTGTCAAATTATTGTTCTACCACTAGGCTTCCATCTGTCATTTTTGTTTAAGCCCCCGTCCACAGTTTCCCGGTGCCTGGAAGTTAACATACTGCTTTTGTGCCGACAGAGAAATGCTCTGACTTTGCCCTTGCCTAACTCTGGAATCACATTTCTTCACTGTGTGCAGGCCCCAAGTGTAAAGGACTGTACTTAACTAACTTACTAATTTATAGTTTTCTCAAGATACTGTCCTTTCATGTCTTGGCTTCCCCCACTCCTAGGTCACCTGCCCTAACTAGGCAGGCTATCCCCATTTTCCATTTGTGTTTCTAAAGTCAGATTTTAATTTGGAATTTTTTGTTATTATATTTTGAAGTTGATGGGGACAGAAAGCAAGGAGTAGAATATTTTTATTTTCTTTAGCATCTTTTTTATGTAGAAACTCAACTGACCTCTGTGGTAAGTTATTCATACTTTGCCTTAGAAGAGATTTATTAAAAAAAAAGTCTCTGCAGATAGTGATTGGTTAGCACAGAGAAAAGAGATAAGGACGCACCTGCAGGAGAAGGCCGAGGTAAGCAAAGACAGTGACAAGCAGATAAACAGAAATGGAGGAAGTGGTTAAAAATAAAAAAACCTCACCTACTTGGAAAGTCCTGGCTGAGACAATAAGGGAGATAAAGGGAGAACAAGGAGAATTACAGTCAGTACTGATGGTAACTAGAGAGGAGGGAAGGATGGGGGATGGTAGTTCAGAGGGAGAAAGAAGAGCAGAGACAGAATAAAAACATGAAGTTTTAAAAACTGAGGAACTAGTCAAAAGTTGAAAAAATTTGAAACTTCAGACATTGACATTTTCATGGGGGTTCTCAACTGTCTCACTGATTTCTGAGTCAAAAGAATCACAGGCAATTTGGAAGATGCCAGTCCAGGCCCCTTGATTTAAAATAAATAAATATTTAAATAAATAACCTCTATCCTGTGAGACAAAGTAGAGAATCAGTGTGGGCTGATAATAGGCACCCAGATGATTTGGAAGCTCAGTTGCTAAAGTAGGAAGTTAGAGGACTTGGCAGACATGTCTCCCAAACAGGAGTCATACTGTCTGTATTTCCTGCAATTGTCTCACATTCCTGACTTCTGTCACATCCATCTGTTGTATAAAGATGTACTTGCCTCTCCTATCGATAACAATTGCACTCCTTGGAATATATCAACTCTATCCCTTCTCTATGTGTAGAATGAATTGATAGTGATCATTAAGTTCTATTCTATAGCTTCTCTTTCTGTCAAAGATAAATAAAATCTACAGACAATGATGTCTCCAAATTGCTTTTTTTTTTTCTAAAGAAAAATATTTTACCAACAGCATGGAAGTGATTAAAATGTGTGTGTTTTGGAATTCTGGTTCGCATTTTCCCATTGTTAGTGAGAGTCAGAAACAAATAGGGGTTCTTCTGATATTTATAGAAAGTTACCCAGAGACTATTTTAAAGAAGGTTCTATTAAAAGAATAGCGTAATTTCATACCTAGAATTTTGCCTTGGAATTTGGGAAGAATTATGATTTAGAGCTAAAATATCCCATAGAATTCTGGTATGTAGAGATGTGGTTCTTTCTAAAGGTGATTGGATCATGGGCGTGCTATACTCATCTGTGAATTAATCATAATTGAATGTGCTGTTGGGAGGCAGTACCTGATTGGAGGAGACAAGTCGCTGGAACTTAACCTGCAAAGGTGTATTCCTGTTCTGGGTCATCCTTTCTCTCTCTGCTTGCTGGCTGCCATCAGTTGAGCAGATGTCCTTTGCTATGCCTGTGTACCATGTTGTTTATGTCTCAGACTGAATTTCCAAAAACTGTGAACCAAATTAAACTCTTCCTTTAATTTGAGAATGTCATGTATTATATCCCAGGAACAGGAAAACTGTCTATTACAGAAGGAAGCAACAGCTCTTGTTAGGATTCTAACATGTAGATTTGGGTGGGAGTTGTTCTTGTTGTTCTTGCTCAGGAATGCTCTCGGAAATTAGGTCTGCAGGAAAACATCAAACAGTATGGACTAAGGAACAAAACAATTCAAGTAACCTTTGCATTTCTGAATGACTAACCAATCAGAATTTATAGCAAGTAGATACCATCTGATCAGTATTAATTTCACATAACTGGTAACTTGCTGATGTCAGAAAAAAATGAAAGGCGGCAATGAGGTATATTATATGATTATACAATAAGAGATCAGGGTGCAATTCTATAAAGAAACTGCAAGGTTAATAAGGTTGTGAAAATGTACTTTTTAGCTCTTAAAATATCCTGTTTTATAAGATCGCATTGTCAAGAATGGAATCAAATAGAAGCTCAAAGGAAAACAATACTCATTGCAGTCTCTACTGCAAAAAGCCAAAATTTACATAAATATCTAATGATTTGTGTTGAGAAAAAAATATCACCATAATTTCTTAGAGGATATTAGGTCCCTGTTATCTTTCTGATCTTAACATTGGAGAACTTTAAACCCTATAGTCATGTAATTTTCATTCCATATTGCCTCTGAGTTTATCCCCTTTCTTCTTTTTATATGTATTTTCCATAAAGCAGCAGTTTCTTATGGAACAACATTCCTCTGACACCAGAAATATCATACCATTGTTGGGTCATGGTTTATGGAGTTTAAATGGGTGGGGGACTCAGTCTAGGAAACTGACATTGTGACCCACAGTTGAAAACAACTCTTGAAAATACTCTTTAAAGCTCTGGTTATCACTGGTGAAATAACAATTCACCTCTCTGTTTTCTTTTATTGCAACTGAAACTGTAAGTAACAAAATGTAGTGAGGTTTCAAAAGAAAGGAAAATGACCTTTAAATTTTCTGAAGCATAAAGGCCACTTCATGCAACAGAGAACAGCAAAAGATACGTGGCCTTAGGTGGTGAGTGAGATGACTCAGATTAGGGGATAAAAAGGGAGCACAGCTGGGACCTGGGGGCTTGTCCTTTCTGAAGTTGCAAGGACTAAGGTCTCCTTTAAATGGAAAATAGAGGTGGGTGAACCTCAAAAGATTTGGTACAGATAATAACCCATAAATCTCCATAATTATGCAAGGTATCTGAGAGTTCCAAAATGTATCAGTGAACTTGCTGTATTTCAGTATTCTCTATTACATTTCTATACAATCAAACTTGAAAGGAATATGTGTAAAAATGAATACAGTATAAAAATATTTCCTATTATCAATAATCTCAAAATAGAAATTATGACTATTTTTGGACTAATAATAATGCAAACTCTATACCAAACAATCACCATAAGGCTTATTCCTTTTATAAAGAAAAATAAGATACTGAGGAGACGGAAAATCTATTTGGAAGTTCTGAGGGAACTATAGAAGATTTCAGAGTTGTAAACAGAAAATTCCAAAAACTAAATTCAATTAAAAATTTCATATATTTTTAGAATTTTATAAAAATCTGAATGTTAATATATTTACAGTTCAAATAAAGGGATCTTTTTTAAGAGGTCAATGAATTGTAAAAGATTAACAGCCTGAAAACTTGAAGGAATATTTTTCTACATGTCAAAATTTCTTTCAATAGTAAGATAAACTCTTGGATTTCAATAAGCCATCTTATGTATTTGTACAACCAACTTAATTTGAGAAATAATACAGTGAATTCTATGTTCTAAATTTTATTGGAAATTGAAATGCAAGTTGGCTTTAAACATAAGATTATGTGAATTTAACTTAATGGACTAATTAAGGAAAATAGTAAAACAATATGCTAATAATTAAAGAAAAAATGCAAATCTCACTGAAAGCATTTAATCTCTCTAAACCCTATTTGCATTTAGAATTAACAAACATTTATTAAATGCCTACTGGATGTTGAAACATTTGCAGCAATGGAGGTTATACCATGATTAGAAGGAATAGTATCTGCAGCTTATCTAGTTTGAGTAGAGAAATCTGATGTATGATGATCAGTGTTATTGATGGAATAACAGTGCTGAAAAGGGACTTTTATTCACCTTTGGAGATTTTAGAGAAAAAAAGATTCATACATCCTCCTTGAAAGTTTAATCCAAGGTTATTCGGTGACAGATTACTAAATCTCCAGTCTGGAGCATAGCACTAATTCCTGGGTCCAAAAGTACTTCAAAGAAAATCACATAACCATCAAAGTCATGCTTTTTAATATCAACTGCGTCTTCACTGCTGCTAGGAAATACTTGTATGTTACTCTGTTGTGACTTGTATTTAGATGTCCCGTGCCAAATCCTCATGCAGTCATGAGGTTTTTTTCAGAGGTGGCTGGACCTAGAGTGTGTGATTGGTTCATTGTGCAATGCTGGGATTAAGGGTGTGTGATTACTAAATTAGGCCCCTGATTGGCTGGCACTGCACTACTCCTGGTATCCTGGATACAATATAGGGGACAGAAAGAAGCTTGTCTGCTCCTTGCTCGCTTGCCTTTCATGTTTTCTGTTTTCCATGAACTGGCTACTCTGTGATGCCCCTCTGCCATGCCACCTTGCCTTGGAGCCATCTGTTTATGGACTGAAACCTGCAAGCTGTGAGCTAAATAAACCTTCTTCCCTTTAACTTGGGGTATTGGGTATTTTGTCTCAGAAATGAGAGGAAAGTAACTAAGACAAACTCTTTCTGAATGTTGCATACACATTTTGCATGTGTATGACAAGTCTCCAGTTGTCTTCAAATTTGTAAATCTCACAATATTCCTGGCTTCTCACCTCTTTGGCCACCTCATCTATAGCTGTTGGTCATTAGTATTTTCACTTCCTGATTCTCCTCTTCTAACTATCCCTCCTAAAAGAAATACTAGTTCAAGCTATGTACTGTTCTAGGAAGGATGGAGGAGCTCCCAGAGGACCAAGACAGTCTTTTCTTTCTTCCCTCTTTCCTCCTTGCCCCTCCTCCCCATGTCTAATTGCTCCAATCATATTGTCTTTTTCTCATTTTAAATACATTGTGTTATGGAAAAATGAGTGAATATTTAAATGGCAAAGTTTAAACTTAGTGAATGCATAACCCTTTTTGAAAAATTGTTGCAGTAGGGCACTTTGGCATTAATCCTCTCACTTTGAACACACTTATCCTATCATTCCTACCACTTTCTGAGGCAGTTCCAAAAATCCTCTTTTGTCTTGAATAGATTTAAAATTTTTATCTTTCATAGTCATTTTGACTCTGAGGAAGAACCAGAAGTCACATGATCTGCATCGTGCTAGATCTAGTGAATAAGGTGGACAAGAACACATCATAATATTTTTACAAGCTTGCATATCTTTTGGATTGAGTTCAGTAACTGCAGATTTTAGATTATAGTCCTAAAAGCAGGAAACAGAACTTCCAGATCCACTTCATGTTTTCTGTTTTCCATGAACTGGCTACTCTGTGATGCCAGTTCAGAAAATGGCAAGAACAATGAGTTAAGTTTTTTTGAAGTGAGTGGGGCAGTATTTGAAGGGGATTTATAGCAATGTGTAATAAATTTTTAAAATTTGTATACTCACTGTGTATTTTAATTATACCTTGTATTCTTTCAGATCCAAGTATTGGTTAACTTTTGCTTTTTAAAGTTTTTCTACTTATGTTTAATTCTCTACCTTAAATGGATAAAACTTAGTTTTATTGATTTTTTTCTCTGTTTTAAAATATTGCCTTCTCTACCAATAGATAGGTTTCTTATTCTTGTTGTACCAAAATCCTTACCCATCTCTTTCAGCATCAATTAAATTTGGCCATTACCAGTTTCTTCTTAATTCCAAAAATGAAAATGGCCTTACCATCATCTTCATTCTTCTTATATCATGGTAGAATTTTACTGAACAATCCAAGCTCCCATCACTGCAAGGCCATAAAAGACAGACTGTCTTTTTTCTTTATCACTACTCTTTCACTTTTTTCTTTACTCCTTTTTATTCTCTCATCTGTGAAATGGAGGACATGTGTTTGTTTGTTACCTTAGAGGTGATCCCCAAAGTATAGAGCTTTCTTTCATAGTGCAAGTTAGCAATCCTACATTCTGAGTTCATTTTCTCTTTGTACTTTGTCACTATTATAAAAGAACAAAATTTCTCATTCAGCACCATTATTTCAAACACTTCATAGCAAATTGCTGCTGAATAGTTTTTGATAGTGGGCAAATTACTGAATCTCGATGTTAAAGATATTGGTGAAGGACAAGAAGCCACTTAGTCTCTCTCACCTTGAGTTTCCTTATCTGCAAATGAGGATTACAATGTTTGCTTTTCCTCCTTGTTATGATTATCAGATGATACTTTGCGTATAAAATACCTTGTGAATGTTAAAGGAGTATTTCCGTCCATTATAATTTCTTATTGAGAACCAATGTTTACAAGATCCATGTATTAGCCAAAGCTTTCCTTTCCTTTTCTAATAGAAGGCATAGCTTTTGCCTCTGCTATCGGAAGGAAATAATTATAACTCACTTGCCTTAAGAAAAAAGACTGTACTCCTTTGAATCCCAAAGCTGTGTCCTTAGGATTTTCACCTCTATGACTATTCAGGAATAATGGCTATTGGGTCTGTCATAACATCTACCAGTTCACTAAATAAGCTAGGGTGAGTTTAATCCATTCATCTCTTCAAAGTCATGAAAAGACTATCTTCTTTCTTAGTTTGAACTCTTTCCCTTATTCATATCTACTGTCATTGGAACTAACCCCAGTCAACTATTCCTATTTAAAACTTGAAAGAAAAAAAGAGAAAGAGAGAAGACAAGGAGTTTTTAATGTTATGTTAATTTCTGTCCTGTCATTTAATATCATACCTAGTTTAAATAAAGTTGATGTAAAATAAAAAATCTGATTTCAAGAAAATCAGAACACAATTCACATGCCTGTGATCCCAGAACTCTGTGAGGCTGGTGTAGGCTTGGAGTAGCTCAGTATTAAGGTCCTAGTTTCAACTGAGAGAGAGAGAGAGAGAGAGAGAGACTGAGACAGAGACAGAGACAGAGAGAGAATTTATTCCCAGCCAAATATAAGTGACCAACCCACCAATATGAGTAACCTAGGAACACAGATTCAGTTTACCCTGAAAGGTACATGAATGTCCACAGTAACAGAATGAAAGAAATCAATCTATTCACCAAATACATTGGTGGGGTTATCAGGTAGGTGGATGTAGCAAAGCAGGAAAGTCTTTTCCATGGAATTCAAATGTTTTCACATTCTTAGTTTCTGGATTGGTGGAATCTGGAGGTCTGTTAAGGTTAGAAATGCATTCTAAAATTTGATCTCATATTCTGGATGTCGTTAGGTCATGTACAGAAGGTGATAGTAAACAGCTATTACAAAGTGTCTATAGAAAGTCTTGCATAACTTTGACCCTTGATTTTCAACATTCCAAAATCAAGACTCTCTAGTCAGTCAAGGTAAAATAAATAAATAAATAAATAAATAAATACAGCTCTTCTGTATACATATGGCTGCTTCTGAGAACTTCAGTTCACAAACACTTACCATATTAAAATAATATGGTGAAGATTTAAATTTTTGAAAAATTTACTACAGTGAGAGGTACACTGTCATTAATCCCCCTCAGAATACTCCTCTTTGCTTTGTGCACACATATTCCATTGTTCTTGCCACTTTCAGAAGCACTGCTCCAGGTCTTTTGTATGAGTGTCTCTAACTGAGCTGTTGTGGTGGCCTCTATGTTCTGAACTGTTTTGATACATTTACCTTTTGTGGTCATCTTTACTTTGTGGAAAAACCAGGAGTCACATGCTGCCAGAGCCACTGAGTACAGTGGGTGAGGTCACACTGTAATATTTTTATTGGAGACAAATTGCCATGCCAGGCACAACGGGTGACAAAAAGTGTATTGGAGGAAGAACCCAGTTTCCCCTTCTCAGGCCATTTTCTGTGCACATTGTTGAAAGGGTCTAGGAGCCCCTTACAATAGCCAATGTTCACAGGAAAGTTCCTGGGTACGACTCACTCACACAATTTCATCACCGTCAGAAAACACAGTCCTCATCTTCTGATGTTGAATCTTGATGGATGTACTTTTCTCACAAAAGGAGAACTGAGTGATTTCCATTGAGAATTTTAAAACTCAGTCCCTGAATCATCATCATAGACCCCAGCTTCATCTCCTATGATGATGATATTCCTTAAAAAGCTAGAATCTGAAGTGGCTTGATTGAACAACTCCAAAAAATTGTGCTGTTCGTGATCCATGATTTATGGCATACTCTAAGACACATGCTCGCTGAACTGTTAACTCACCACCAACTGCCTGCACCAAACAAATTTAAACTTGTCCCACACTGCTACTAATTTCTGGCATGCCCGTTAGTGCTTCTCAAATTGAAGACACCTGCCTTTCCATCAAATGGCACTTGGTAGTGGAATTCACCATACTTTCTTATGACATCTCTTATTTAAGTTTGGAGACACTTGAAAAGAAATGACTAAGGTTGAACCTCTAAAGAATAGGTACTGTAACAGCTGATGGCATATGTTAGTCAAGGAGCATTTTGGGAAAAACAAAGTACTACAAAACAAAACTTTGTAGCCAGGCGTTGTGGTGCACACCTTTAATCCCAGCACTTGGGAGGCTGAGGCAGGAGGATCCTTGTGAGTTTAAGACCAGCCTGGGCTACAAAATGAATTCAAGGCCAGTCTGAACTGCATAGTGAGACCCTGTCTCAAAAAATAGGGCCGGGGATTTAGCTCAGTGGTTTAAGCATCTGCCTGGCAGGTGCAAGGTTGTGAGATCCCTGGTACCAAAAACAAACAAACAAACAAACAAAAAACAAAACCTTAGCAAAGAAACTAAGTAGAGAAGGTACAGAATAAAAACAATGATAGCGAATAACCTTGCCAGGCGGGAACTTGACTGAATCTGTCTTAGAAGGTATCTGTCAAGGTTTGTATGATATAATGTAGATTATGTGGTTCAACATCTTTCTCTGACACTTGAATTTACCCTTTTTCTAAACTGTTACTCAGAATAAATTTAAAACTTCTAATGATATACAATTGACTTATTCCTGAGTGAATGTAATCCATCCGCATGAGTCTGTTTCCTGCTACTAATAATGCAGTCCAAAGACCAGATCAGTTATAAAGAGAAGTTTATTGAAGTTCATAGTTCTCATCTACTGGCAAGGTTCTACATTTGCTGATGGCTGGCTTGCTGGCCGAGTCCTGAGGCAACACGGGATATCACATAGTAAGAGACAGGAAGTCTATACGTGCGTGTGTGTGTCTCTGTGTGTCTGTGCCTTTGTTTCTGCTGTTTGTTCTTATAGAGCCACAGGATTCCATCAAGAGGATTCTACTTTATTGACTCTGTAATCCTAAAATCACCCAAAACTTCCCCTTTAAATACAATAGTCAGTTAAGTTCCTATTGTCTACATGCAATTCAGTGGGAATTAAATATCAACACATGATAGCCTGTGGTATGCTCAAACTTCATATGAGCTATAGCATCATCTTTTGACAGAACTAATTATAAGAAATTTCTTTTCTACTTAAAGTGTTGAAGATAGTGTGAATTTATCTACTTTCCACCCACTGGATTTAATGCTGAAGTGTAGACCATACTGATCAAATTAGAATACCGTTTTTTTTTTAACCATTTTTGTGTATTAAAAAGATGTCTCAGGACACGCTAAATCTTATCATATTCAAGGAAAGTGTCATCAGTTTCTTCACCAATATTTCGTTTAATCTGAAATGATTTCCATTTTCTTCACTCAATATCAAGTTTCCTTTCCTAAGAATGTTCTTCAGTATTCCTGTGTCTGTTTTACATGGTCGCACCCAGTACAGAATTTAATACTGACTGTGAATCCGGAATTAACAGGATAAAATAATACTGTGATTTCCGTACCCTAGAGATAATATTTTCCTATTTGCTTCTGAAATCTGCATCTTTAAATGTGATTCTTTCTTATTTGTTGCTTATTTTCAGTAACTTTTGATTCAGATTGAATTTATTATCCTGCATATATCATGTCTCCAATAAAATTAGTTGAGTCAGTTTTACAACTGCTAAACCAATTTTTTCCTTCTGCATATTTTGATTTTCTCTCGTCCTTGTGTACTTGTTTGAAGCTAAATAAAAGTTTTTATTCTCTCTGAAAAATTAGAGGTACTTTACCAAGAGTATGTATGGGAAAACTTACAAATTTGGATTTCATTAAATAGACAACGAGAAGCCACCAACAATTTTTGACATGGTCCTATTTTTCTTTAAGGAGACTAATCTGGCAGCCACTAACAGAGCAGATTGAAATGAGTCTACAGTGAAGCGTGGAGCAGACTTCATTTGACCAGTAGAACAATGCCTAAAAACCTGGCAAAGTAGATTAACCTTGAAAATAAAAGCTAGAGAGCATATTGATGATACCAAAAAAAAAAAAAAAAAAAAAAAAGAGGAAAAATTCAGTTTCATATAGAGTTTAAGCCCCTAGTGACTGGAAGAACTGTGAAATGATAAAAACGTGGAGAAGTTGTTTTGAGAACAGGGGACTTTTGGACATGTTAAGTTTGCATGACAGATAAGGACACATATGAAGATGACTGTGCACATGGTTATTGACAATACTCTAGAACTCAGGAAAGAGAAAAGGGTTGTAAATGTAGATTTGGGTTTATAGAAAGGATGCTATCTAAGGACACTCAAGAGCTCAGTAATGTAGACTATTTCAGAGAGGTAACCTAGGATGATGATCAAGAAAAAAAAGCAGTGGTTTGGTGGTGTAGAAACCTCTGTGTTCAGAAAAGTAAGTTAAGTAGGAAACAGTAGGTAGTGCAGAAGCCAGAAAAATAAAATATTTATCCTGGAATAAGTCGTTTCAATTCACCCATTCTCATCTCCTGTTGTGAATCTTCGTGAAATTCCATTCATTTCCTTACAGATTTATTGAACTTGATTGATCAGAAAGCATTGTGTTCTCCATCCAATTTGCATTTTTCCTTTATCTTCAAAATGTAAGAATTCCTCAAAGCTTTATCCGCAGTTCTCTGCTTCAATCAAGTATATAAATAATAAAAATGATAGCGCTGGATCTCAGGCTTTTTCATAACATGAATGGCCTGGACATAAAGTCTACTCAAATGACTCTCATATTTGCAAACACAAAATACCTTAATTAAATCTGTGATCTGATAAAATCTTCTTATGTGACTTAGAAACACTCCAAGATGGCCAAGTTGCAAACTTCCTATCAGTTTTGACTTGTTTCCATATCTGGACCCTTAATATCCTCCATTTTCAAGACCAAATCCTTCATATTCTATTTACAAAACATAGGCCAAATCCATACCTTCTGTGTTATTCTACCACCACCACCATTTCAGATGAGGACCTTATTATTCCTTAATGTGTAAGATATTATTCTCCTATATGAACTTCTCAAGTCTAGCTGTTCTTGTCTCTAATTTGTCCTTATAGATCGCTGACAGATTAATCTTCCTAAAGTGCAATTTAAATCATGTCATTCTACTATGCTAAAATGTTTAATTGCTTTTTATTATCCATTGAATAGGATCCAAACTCCTTAGAATAACATTTAACACCATTCACCATCTGGTGACATCCCACATTTCTAGTTGTATCTCCCATTTCTGTCTTTCAGAGACCTCATAATGCATTCAAACTACAACTTGTCTTTCTCCTTTTATCTCAATCACTTTGCTCATTCAGTCCTTCTGAGTAATACTTTTTTTTCTTTGCACTCTTCCTGTGAAGACTTTGTTGGTTACCCCAGCAGAAAATAACATAAAACTCAAAATGTATTAAGCTACATTTTAAGTGTGTTATATGCATTATCATGCTAAATTCCCAGAGGAATCTTATTGTGTATCTACTGTTTGCAAGATTTTTCCAATAAATAAGCTGGTGTTTATATGATGCTGTGAATTAGTACAGTAACTAATCGCATCACAACTAATAGCTTCCCATGTTTGTCTGATCACAAAGTTATTCCTTGTAATCTTAATCCAAATATTTTAAATTTTACAATCACTGCTTTGTGATTTAGAATGATAGACTCTATAGTGTCATTGCAGCCATAGCAGTGGGGAAAAAATGTAATAATGACATATTAGCAATAATAAAATGTCTTTTTTTAACTTAGCTTATTGAATAAAATTTACATATAGTAAAAATTACTGTTTTAGTGTATAGCTCTATTAATTTCACACTTCTGTCTTTGTTTTTCCTATGTTCTTCTTTTACAGTTAGTGATTTATATTTGTAGTTCTCTTGAGTGGTTTCATATTATTTCAACAACTTTTGACTTTCTTTTTAACCAACCATTTTTTGAGAGAGAATTGAATCTTGTAAGAATTATTTTTAGTAATTCTTTGCATCTTCTTTATGAACTTGAATTGGTTCATAGAATGAGAAATTTGGAGATTGTTCAAAGAATGAGAAGCTAAGATTACAATCGCATCCAAAATTCGTAGATTTTTCTCCCACTAGATATCTCTTATTAGCGTCATAAATTGAATAGAATTTGTATTTTTAAAAATTATTTTTTCATTTTGAGTGGGTGTATAGAAATGTATAGGACATATATAGCTACAAAAAATCCATAAAATGTGCCTCCCCGAATGATCCCTGACAGCAATGCCAAATGAATCATGGAACAGCGTAGTGGAATGGAATCCATTTTTGCAGAAACCACATTTCTGCTAAATCTATGTAAATAATGGATTTGTCCATTTCTTCCTAGAATAAACATTTATTGAGTACCTACTTTGTGAAGTATGAAACATTCCCTTAAACAACTTACCACTTAATAGTTATTTTACTTGATTAATTTCATATATAATAGGTAAAGAAAATCCCTAAAGTGATAATCTCTGTAACAAGAGTTAATGACCAAGTTAATTAAGTGTTGAAGTTACCAAAAGGGTAGAGAAGAACTTTTAGGAAGAACTAACCGGATAATATCTAGCATATTATTAAAGTTCAACAGCAATGAAGTAATAGTAATTAGGAGAACAAGACTTAAAGCCAAAAATGGCTTTACTGCTTCAGTAGTATTGCGTTAGAAATTAGACATAACGGGACTGGTTTTCATATAAAAGCAAAAGTCCTTTGAGTTTCTTCAAAGCAAAAGAGAAAATGTTCCCCTCCAGGGTTTTTGAAGATAAGATAAAGCCCATTGTAAAAAGCTTTAGTGAAGTTCTAACAATAGTTTTTTCCTGCCGTTGTAATATAAACATGTCATTTTATATTTTGACCTTCCTTTTTGCTGTGAAGTTTTTGAGGATACAAACAAACAAAAAAATGTGTACAGACATGTCTTGTCATAAATTATTCCTAATTAGCTATACAGGCACCGTTTTAAACTTTTCAGATGAAGAGCAGTAAACCTGTTTTCTAGCCCTTTCCTCACACCAGGGTCACTGTTCCCCCACTTTTCCTCCAACTGTGGACACTGCCTCTCTGCCTGAGGCTTCACTCTCTTGCATCCCATCAGCTGAAGGGGTACAGTGGTCTCCCAGCACTGGCAAGCCTTGGAAAGCTGAATGAGATCTCCCTGTCGCTGACTCCTTCCTTTCTCTTATCCTCAACACTCATAATATGTCATTAAAACAAAAAGAATAAAATGAATTATAATGTACAGGGATTACTATGAAACCCACATAATACGTACAAATAATAGGTCTCATGACAACACATAACATCCCTGAATTTGGAGGAGGAACAGTTTTCTCACCTACCCCACCTGCTATGTAACAGTACCAAAATCATCACCTTTAATAAGTAGGTAAATAACCTATTTTTAAAGAATATTTGTGAGTATACAGTGTCATTTTCCCACCCTAACAATCTGAGTTTTCACACCCCATAGAAATTTCCACATATATCTGTGATGCATACATTCAGATGCACAGCTAAACTATTCAAATATACTTCATAAGTCAAATCAAGAACTACTTTGTCATGACCTGAAAGTACCTCATTAGCACCAGTGCCCCAAATACATAAAGGTCAAGGGCCAGGAAAAAACCTCTAGTTTTATAGACTAACAAAAGATTCGTTAGCATTACTGTGTCATTGTAAAGATATTATTATGACAAACTGATAGGCAAAGATGCACTGCCAAAGATAAAACACTAGCCAGGCACAATTATTATTACTGCTGCTAATTATTGCCCAAACCATGAGACTTTAACACTTTCTGGATAAAAAGACTTCCAAGGGAAAAACAATCTATCCTAGGGTTTGCTCTGTGGACTTGAAATTACTTTTTAACCTTTTCTTCTTATTTATTCAACTCATTTCAAAAAATGAAACACCTATTCCAAGGTGAGGAAAGAGGCTTCTGGGGAAAAGAAAAGATAAATTCTTCAAGATGGTCTTACTATTTTCTGTTCATTCTCCTGATCCCCCTTTTTTTCATCTCTGCCTGTTTCTTGGTTTTAATTTGTCATACTTTCTCTGTTTCTATCCTTTTGCCCTCAATTTTTTAGTACGTCTCACATCTTTTCTTTGTGTCCCATCTTCTAACCTCTCAGAAGTATTGTCAGGAAGCAGTTATATACATATATTCACTCTATTTTTGCTTTTCTGTAACTCCTTTAAACATCCCTACAAATGTTGCTCAAAGAAGACATGCTACCCATCACTGTAACTAAATAGGTGATAATCAAAATAGTCATATTTGAAATGAGATGTAGAGAAACATGGTTTAATACAGAGGTTGAGAAAAAACATTTGCAAACATGTGGGTTTGCATGAGAACCCAGGCACTGGCTGTCATTCCAAAACTGTGACAAGGCCTGTTTATTCACCTTGCTGAGCCTCCATTCCAGTAACACTTGTGAAGGGTTAGCACTATCTGAATCACTGGATGGTAAGAGAATAATTGACATAATGATAGAAAATGCCTAGTGGAATGTCAGGAGTGTACTGCACTTGCTACAAACTAATCAGATGTAGGTGGTGGACAAGGTGGCAGGAGTATTGGAAGCAGCTATGATGCTGAGGATTATAGACAAAAGCCTTCAAAGAATCTTCTTTGCTAGTAGAGGTGCTCACTTTTGTCTGTCTGGGTAGCAAGTCCTTCATACTCTGTCATATATTTAAAAGCAGAGAAAGAAGTGCTATGTTAACTGTACTTATGCATAAATGTTATGCTGCAATCTCATTATGTCCCTAGAGATAGGTTTATTTTACACATTTACACCAACTTCCAAGCACTGTTTTGTCCTCCCTATACTTCCGAACTTACTGAAAATTTTTGATACACTCAAAAAATGACCCGAGACAATAATAAAATTAGTGGGTGCAGTGTTCGTACCTATAATCCCAGCTAATTACATGGATGAAGCAGGGGAATCACTAGTTTGAGACCAGACTGAGCAATTTAGAGAGAACCATTTTTCAAAATAAAATAAAATAAAATAAAATAAAATAAAATAAAATAAAATAAAAGTGCCAAGGATGATGCTCAGTGATGAACTGCTTGCCTAACATGCTGAAGTTACTAGGTTCAATCCCCAGTATCAAATAAGTAAGTAAATGAATCAATGAATGTATATCCTCGTACTTTGCAATGTCACTAGAAAAGCAGAACCTTGAAAATTACTTTCACCATGCCCTTCCTGATTGCAGCAACCTGCCCTCCTCACCACAGCTAGTCACAATCCTGAAATTTGAATTTATCATGATATTTCATAAATTGCATATATGAATATATTTCCAATTAATACATTGTTTAGGCTTCCCTGTTGTTAAATTTTAACTCAACAACATGTTTATGGATTCTTTAGAGATTGAGTTTATTTCTAGATCCATGTTAATAATTCAATAAATTAAAATATTGCAGTGAAATTATTCTTAGCTGGGTGTGGTGGCACATGCCTGTAATTCCAGCACTTTGGGAGGCTGAGGCAAGAGGATCACAAGTTTAAACCAGCCTGGGAAGCTTAGTAATTTAGCAATACCAGTATCAAAATAAAAATT
Source organism: Dasyprocta punctata (assembly GCA_004363535.1). Classification (NCBI taxonomy): domain Eukaryota; kingdom Metazoa; phylum Chordata; class Mammalia; order Rodentia; family Dasyproctidae; genus Dasyprocta; species Dasyprocta punctata. The sequence goes on along the minus strand of RJWM01002074.1, from coordinate 28,817 downwards.
AAAAGAAAGACTTGGGACACTGTTTAATGTGAATGCTCTGAGTTCAGTCCTCACTAAAGAGAGAAGGGGGAAGGGAAGGATAAAGAGGAGAGAGTAGGGGAGAGAATGAAAAGAAAAAGAGTGTAGGGGAGAGAAGGGAAAAGGTGTGGAGAAGAGAGGAGGGGAAAGAAAATAAGAAAAGGTATCTGTTCATCCCTATATGGATTTGGATTTCTGGATTATTCTTAGGACAATATTATGGACATTCTTCTCCGTGCTTCCTGACACATAGCAATATGGTTTCTCAAGGTGTGTAAGAGTATATTGCTAGACTGTAGGATATGCACATCTTTTGCTTTATGGGACAAAGTTAACTCTTTTTGTATTAAGTTTATTTTGGGTAGCATTAATGTAGGCTGCTGTGAGTAATAAATTAGCCATAAGCAGAGTGGTTTGAATGAGATAGTTCTATATTTCTATCAGGTTCAAGAAGACTGGGCGGGCGCAGTCTAGTAAAATAGGGCACTCCACAGTGTCAGCAGCCCATGCTTCTGCTACTGGATAGATCACTTTCTGCCATTCTCAAGTCCCACAGTGGTCTCTGGCCATCCAGGCAGTGTAGTTACATCCACATTTCAACTGGCCACAGGAAGAAAAAAATAATCTGTGCACAGGCCTCTCCCCAGAGCTGCACACAACACTTGTATTTGCCTCCCCACTGCCGGAGGACACTGGGAAATAGTCTGAGCGATGGACCCAGCTCAGAAATACAGTCCTTGTTACTGAAAAAGAAGAGGAAGGAAAACATGGGCAGATAACTAGGAGCTGGTGGCACAGTGGGTGTATTAATTTATTCATCCACCTAAAGACAATTTTTGTTTCTCTGAATGTTTGCATTATTTAAATTGTAAGATTTTTTTGTTTCTAAGTCATAGTTGTGAAACATTACACCATCTTAAAAGTTTGCTGTCTTTGATTAATACTAAAGCTTTATTTTTTTATTTATTATCATTTAGATATCCTCTATGAGCTGTGTAATCCCATGTTTCCCACTTTTTGTACTATCTTCCTTTTATTGATTTTGAGAGTTTTGTATTCATTCTGAATAATAATTGTTAGTTTTACAGTTGACAAAAGAAAATAACCTGTAATTCTTGTTCTGGGTTTTTATTTATTTAAAATATTGTTTTAGCCACCTGTGGATAGTGGTGCAAACACCTGTATTTTCTTCACTTGGGAAGCTGAGGCAAGAGGGTCACTTGAGCTCAGGAGTTCAAGACCAGTATGGGAAACATACTAAGACATCATCAAAAAGAAAAGAAAAGAGAATAAGAAATCGCAAAGAAAAAAAAAGAGAAGAGAAGAGAAGAAAAGAAAAGAGAAGAGAAGAGAAGAGAAGAGAAGAGAAGAGAAGAGAAGAGAAGAGAAGAGAAGAGAAGAGAAGAGAGGGCAAAAGGAAAAAAAACTTCTTGTTTCATGAAAAGAAGTTCTTCAATTTGACTTGTCAGAATTCATCAATCTTTTTCATTATTATTTAAACTTTGTAGCTCCTTCTTGAGAAATTCTTCCTCATCCTATGATTATAAGATATTCCTACAAATTTTTCTAACAATTTGAAGTTTTGTTTCTTTTTTATTTATGCATTGCAAAGCATTTGAGTTGATACTTTTGTGTTTTGGAGTAGAACTACAATTTTATTTGTTGTCCTCTTGAAAATTGAAACTAGTAGTCTCAGAGCAATTATAATCATTTAACCTTTACCCACTGATCTTCAGTGCCAGCTAGGTCATATGCAAGTTTCATTACATTTAAAAACCTGTTTCTGAAATTCCTTATCTATTTCTAAGTTTATATCTTCTCTTCATTTGTTAAACAGGTACTTGCCTAGTATTTATAAGCAGCCCTCCTATAGAATGAGTTAGGACCCCTGCTCACATCTTATTGTTTGCCATGGGTTGCTTCCTAGTGACTTTAGACCTTGTGATTTTGTTGAAAAATTTTAAAGCTAGTAGAACAAGTTTAACAAGAAAAATACCACACATTACATCTACTGATCAATTAAAAAACTGATACCTGTATATAATAGGTGTTCCTACTCATGATTATGGTGTATTTTAATTTGGGGAGTGTTCTTCAATGGTTTCAGTAATGTTTCATGATTTTATATATAAAGATCTAACACATAGTATGTTAGATTTATCCCCACATATGTCACAGTGTTGCTACTATTGTTATTTTTTTCAAGCTGGTTTATGCTGCTGTATAGAAATGCAGTTGATTTCTGTTTCTTCATTCGATATCCATTTAGTTTTCTAAATTCCTTGTACTTCAAAAAAATGCATAGGTTGAGTTTCCATATATAACTTTATCATGTGTATACAATGAATATTCTTTCTTTCTAGCCTTTATGTTTCTATTTATTCTTGTTCTGTGGTATTGATGGGAACCTACAACATCTGAACAGATGTGGTGATAGAGGGTCTTTTCATGATGCTCCTTTTTTTTTTTTTCAGTCAAGTTCTTGCTATGTAGTTCAGTGTTGAGGCTGGCCTTGAACTCACTGTGTAGTCCAGGCTGACCTCAAACTCATGACAAACTACCTACCTCAGTCTCCCAAGTTTGGAATTGCAGTCATGACCTATGTGTCTGACTTATACTATTCTAATTTTAAAGAAAATGTTTGTTAATACTTCTACTCAGAGAGTAACATTTTATGAACGGGTATTAAGTCTTTTCTTGGGCAACCTTCTCTACATGTTGCTGTTGCTGTATTTATATAATGACAACTGGACTGCTGTATAACTCATTCATTTAAGTCACTCTAATTAAATAATTATGATATCCAAAGCCCACTCTGATTTATACGTGAGGTTCCAAGATGAACCAGACACAGATCCCACCCCCAAATAGTTTCCTCTCTATAAGAAGTTATGGTCACTACATAAAACCAAACACAATAAAACAGAAAATAATAAATATAAAAAGAAGTCAAAAAGGTACAACAAAGGTTCAAAGATTAGAGCAAAATCTACCAACTGGAGACTACCAGGAAAATCTTTGTAACTATGGTAACATTTAAAATAACATTAAAGAATGCGTAAGTTTGGGTTGTAAAGAAATATACTAGGTGTAGGAACTCTATGCCCAAGTTCTCTCTCTTACATGTATTCTCTGAGTGAAGTTAAAAGCCTCTTTCACAGATTTAAAATAGATATATCCCCTTAGCCCTCAATCAAATTTAATACTATGCTGGAGTCAAAAGAGCTCTGTCACAGCCTTCCATAGCCCCTACCACAAACATATGCGCAGTGGGGTAAGTTCTTTCAGTGACCTTAAGTATGAGTCTTCTGTTCATCACCTATGTTAATAACCAGAGTGCATCCTAACATCATTTAGCTGCCTTCTACCCTCAGAAGACAATTCACCACCTCTGAAGAGGTTCAAAAGAATAAATGAATTATGTGAAGGCAATTGTCTGAAGATTCTCCAAATTTTAGCCATGGCAGTGTCTTTTTAAAAACTATACAAATTTGCAAAGTGATTGTTTTGAAGCAAGCAAATATTTGAGTGAATTCATTTTGTGAAATTTGTTAAAATTCTAATCACACTATTTAATAGTTTCCTTTCTGTATTATTTCTAAACTCCTTGCTACAGCGAATCATGTAGATCAAGGTGTTCAGAACTTTTAATATGTAAAATAATAGGGAGAAAATTAAAGAAACAAACAAAAACTTCATAGATAACCAGAGTCCTTCTGTCATCCTATTGCTCAGTAGTAATTTAGTCCCTGTCTCATGTATTACTCATAATTTATTGCAAATGTATTAAACCTCAGTAGCTCAGAAACCTAGTAGCTTATGGATGATCCTGTAATTAGTGGAATTAGAGGATGATACTGTTTCCTTTGATTAATTGGCACATGTGGAGAATGGGTGCCCTCTGAGGCTTGTCATTTGCATATTAAGTTACCACATATCAGTGTGCTGAAATTCGGAGGGCTGGGGGCTCCATCTACTCTTACGAAGGCAATGTCCTGTGGATCTAATTAATTTACTCTGCTGTTGCCGCTTTCCCTTTTCTACCCACTTTAGCACAATTTTCCAAAGAGTAACCTAAAAGTTAAAATATGAATAAACAACTTATGTATATGTTGCAATTTACCATCTACAAATTCCTTTCACGTATATTATCTTGTTTAGCTCTCTCACAACCCTCTTGAGGTCATAAAGTTTTATTCCCCTTTTGCCAATAGGTTGTGAGATTGATAGGCCTCTCAGTTTATAAGGTGGTAATTGATCAAGCTGGGATTCACACCTGTATCTCCGTACACCAAGGTCAGAGCTATCGTTACTGTGTCATGTTGAGTCATTAGACTAATCTCGAATGATTTAATAAAAGACAAGAAAAAGATGCTACTCTTCCAATGCTAGCTAAATTCTGTACAAACAATGTTATATTCATTGCTTTGGGGGAAAGGATAGGTTAAAGAGAATTAGTGGAGAGCTTTGTTTAGCACACAGAGGGAAAACAGTGGTGCTCAGTGAGAGCAGTGTGCAGAATATACAAACTTCTATAGTTCTTGATCCCAGGATTTCAAGCAGACACTTTATGACCACTTAATTCCAATTTTAGTTTAAATGTGAGCTGTGTGGCTGAGCAAGCCCATCATTAAAGTCCCTTTGCTGAGTTTTTGTGATTTTTTTTTTCAAAAACAAAGTAAACCATTTTGTTGGGTCAAAGGAATTTGCAGTCCAGTTCTTTTTGCTGAGCATTTGACAGAGTCTGGACACAAACAAGGGAGTTATTTTAGACAACAGGTGGTTCTAGTACCCAAAATCTATGTAGTCGTCTTCCAGGCACTTGTCACAAAGCATGTTATCTTTTCTGGGTGGAAGCAAGAGAGTACATTTGAAAGGACTTAATAAAGGTTCCAAAGGACTCTCTGAGTATAAATACCTATTATTGCTGTTGGTGTTATTTAAGAACAGCAGGAGGGAGGCATTTCAATAGAAAGTCAGCTTCTTTTCCCAGAAGCCCACCAGACCCAGAATCATGAGAGTCTTTCAGCAACTGGTTGCATCTGGTCTCCAGGAAGGCAGTAGGGAAGAAAACTGATGCCATCCTTGCTAGCATGGGGTACTGATCACTGGGAATCTGGGGGGAACAGGGTTTTTGTTTGGTTTGGTTTGGCTTGGTTTGGTTTAGTTAGTTGCTTCTCATTCTGGTGCTGTTTCCAGAGGCTGAGGCCTCTTTTCCTTGAAAGCATGGGGCAGAAAGCTCGATTGACTCCCCCAGTGGTGACACACACTGCGGTTTCTCAGAGAAAAAAAACAAAACAAAACAAAAATCACTTGTGCTTTTTGTATATGTTTCTCACTATGATTATTAAAGAAACCCCTAAGCCTAAACCTGTACCCCCACCTGGAGAACTGGAAAGAAATAAGAATTGGCAGAACATCTTCTACTTTGTACATAAGATAAAACTGTGAGAGTGGCCAGCTTGCTATGATTCGATGATTTGTCACTGGTCTCCCATTGCCTCTTCTGACTTCAGGAGGTTGGAAAACACATCTGCATAGAAATGACAGTACCAGAAGATCTTATGCAAAAACCCCATTGCTTAATGGCCTATATCTAGCTTTTCTCTACTAATGTTTCTTTCTCAGCTTCTCCTGGCGCCTTTAAAATAGCATTTGCCTTGTGGGCTCCCTTACCTCGTTAAGCGGCTGCTGCAAAAGAGACCTGGGACTGATGGCAGGTGGGTTTCCTGTGGCTTGCGCAGAGCTGTCGGGTTTGGCGTGCGGGAGGCTGTTGGGGAGTCGCCACTGCAGCTCAGGCCCACCAGCCCATTGAAGTCCTGTGAACTGACAGCTAATGGGGGCAAAGGGGCTTTGGTAGCCCTTTCATTTTGGATGCTCTGGCTGAAAAAAAAATAAAAATGCTCCATGGGGAAAATGTTTAATGATTTTATTTGTTTGCCTTTCATTAACAGTTGATTTCAGGGTATTTCAGAGGAATGATATTTTGGCAGGCATTATTTTGTCTGAAAAATACCTGGATTGATAAATCTCTACATTCTTTCCCTAGGTGGTAAATATGCCAGGCCCTCGGGGCAGCTGGAAAGGAATGTGGGCCAAGTGCTGGAAATGCCACAGCAATTAGGCGAGAGGAGGGGAGTGTGGCAAGCACAGGGGAAAGGCTGGCTGAAATATGTCAACTGAGAATGTGCAACTGCTGATTTGGGAGGTGTCTAAGGGATTCCAAAATATGTCAGGAGCACTTTACTTCCAGATGGGGAAGAGTCTTGCTGAAATTCCAGGGAAATCCCAGGCCTCTGCTTCTTTACATGTACGTAGATCGGGAGGAAAAGATGCAGGTCTGAATTAAAATAAGATATGAAACCTCCAAGGTTTGCTAAGGCTGCCACAATGAAGCACCATAGACTGGGCTATTTAAACTACAAGGATTGATTTCCTCACAGTCCTAGAGGCAAAGTCTGATCTGGTCCTTTTTGTGTGGCTTCTAAGTGGCCCATCATCCCTGTACCTCCATATCATATTCCCTCTGTAGGCATCTGTGTCCAGACTTCCTCTTACAAGAACATCAGTCATATTGGAGCACAGGTCACCCATTTTAACTTAATTACAACTTGAAAGGCCTCATTCTCCATACAGTCACATTCAGAAGTACTAAGGGTTAGAAATTGAAATTATGAACAGGGAGGGGCACAGTCCAGGCCTTGACAGTAATGAGCAAAAATATTCCCTCTGGCATGGGGCATATTCAGCCAGTCAGCATGACCTAGACGCTTGGATTCCATCTGCCGTTGAACTGTCCCTGTCTTCCCTTGTACTCTTTGTCCACAAGTAGTAGTATTATCCTTATAAACCAATCCAACCTGACGAAATAGATCAAATAATAAAAGCAAAAGTAATTATAATGGTAACATGATAGCTGCAGCTAACTGCTAGTGAGTGTTTACAACTGTCAGTCTAAATGCAAAGCACTGTCACACATGGCCTGATTTAGGCCTCATTACACACCAATAAGAGTAGGTACAATTTCTGCCTTATCACCATAGATACAGAAACTAAGACCCAGGAGGCTAAATCAGTAGGTCACAGGGTGAGTTTAGAGCTACTTCCTACCTCTGACCAATAATAATGCCCTGAATTGCTACATTTTTGTTGTATAAACCAGCTGTTTCTTAAATCATGGTTTGAAAACTATGTTTTAGTTACAAAAGCCTTTATTTCCCTAACCAAACTCTTACATTGCACAAATGTACCACATGTAAGTAGAGGACAGGGGCAGTAAACCCTGCCATTTCCTCTTATTGTACCCACCAATTTGAAAACCACAGCCCTTCATCTTTTCTTGCACTTTCAGATTCTGTGCTTTGTAAACATCGAACAGTGCCTCATCTGTTTATATTTCCTTCTCCTCACTGCAAACTATTACTGTCTCTCTCACAAAAAAGAATCTGGTGATAAAATTCACAGTAACTGACCCAATACATTGCAGAAAGCCTTCCCATCAGTTGTCAATGGTATCCAATGATAGTGATAAAAGAAATAACTTGACCACATTAAGAGCATGGAATATTATAGATTTCTGCTAAGGAAAATAGAAGATTCAGGAAACAATTCCAGATCTATGTCCACACCACAGGGTGTGAGTCTCTGAGGAAAGAGAGGGAACTGGTAATCATTTGGCCCCCTCCAGGTACAATGCAGGGTGCTCTGCGTGGGCCTTACTTATTTCTCACCACAGCCTATGGAGAAGTCTCCACTCCTCCTGGTTTCACTTTCACCAGCTTCCCTTGGTGACAGAATGCCCAGAAACTGATCTCATTCAAGGAGAAAACTTGCATCATTTGGAGACAAAAATAAGAAAAGTGCTTAACGCTTCACTTGCTGAAATCTTGTGCAGAGAAACAGCCTTTGCAGCCACCCGTCTGCAGAAATGAATCCTGCCACAGAATATTATCTTCTCATCCTCTCCACCATATGTTCAAACAATCTGTGTTGCACAGATTATATTAATACACTGAGTCAGAGGCAGTGGGGTTCGGTGGGCTAAGCAACAGTCTGGAAAATTGAGGGATGTGAGTTCTAATTCTGTCCTTACCCCAGCTTGCTGGCTGACCTTCAGGGAAGTTATATGAACTTCAGCCTGACCTCCTTTTCTCCTTTGCTTCTTAGCTAGAGTTTACGATGTTTGAGCAAACTGAAGAGAAAAATACTAATATCAGCATAGAACGTTATAAACGCCTCTGAGACTTTTTTTTTTTCAAACTAGTGCTTGAACGCAGGGAGCAGCTAGATACATCCTTCTCACTTCTAGTTTAATTTTGACAGAATGTCTTGCTGTGTTGATCAGGCTGGCCTCAAACTCAATATCCTCCTGCCTTAGACTCCTGAGTAGCTGAGATTACGGGTGTGCCTGACCACACCCAGCCACTTTGAAACTCTTAAATGCCCAGCATCAAAAACTACCAAAAAGTGGTAAGAAAGAGATCCTTACCCTCCAAGTCATTTGTAATGTAGTTGAAAACTTAAGCATATACTTAAAATTTTCTAAAAATCAACATCAAGTTGGGGACATAGCCCAGCAACAGAGTGCTTGCCTTTCATGTACAAAGCCCTGAGTTCAGTTCCCAGCAATTAAAAAAAAAAAAAAAATTGAACATCATACCACTTACTGATAATCATTTTCCCCCTTAAAAGTTGAAGTTACACTGGTCATTTATAATTAAAATAATACCGAAGGGTACTTTGCAACTCCAATCCTAATATATTTATGCAAAACCTCAAACTCTCTATCAAATGAATCTGTGTGTATGTACACATATATGTATATTTACATTAATGAATGAAAAAGTAATTATGCTTATTTCAAAAATGTAATAGGCTAACAACTGGTTATTACTGTATTCCTGGCAAGAGTAAATATATTCCTATCCTCTTCTATTCAGGTATCAGAGAAACATGTTTCCGTCAGTCTACTCTTGGGAAACCTGAAAATGTTTGAGGAAATTCTGAGGTGACACAAAGGAAGTGAAAAAAGACCCTCCATAGCAAGATGATCTTTTGGCTACAAATGGAAATCTTACTATTTAGGAGGCACATTTTTGAAAGCTTTTCTGCATACAATGGTCAGGTCTTTTAGAAAATGGCACTAAATGATCTTGTGCACGTACCAGAACTGCAAGGATGGCACATGACTTTGACATGGAAGCAAGAGAATCATTACATTCATTGAAATAATACTTCACAGGCATTTGAGGCTGGCATGGAAAATAAAATTCCCTAGCTTTTTAAATTGGTGTAGGTCTTAATAGTGACAACATACTTGACACGCAAAAGCAAGAAAACTGGTGGATTAGCTTTTCAATCCATTACCTTGGCTGCTTTTAAATTTAGGTCCCCTCAAAGAAGAGACTACAAACAAAACATTAGATATAATTGTAATAATGCTTTGGGATGAATTTGAGGCAAGTATACTATTGACATGATATTGCTGCCGAATATCAGGTTCATCTATGGCCACAGAGTGCATGTACAGACTCCTTACAATAGTGATTTTTCTTCAAGGTCTGCCTTTAGAGTAGTAGCCATAGCCCTGGGGGACGAATGTAGGATGGAAGGAGCACCAGCATCTGTCATCAGTGCAGCTTCCTGGTTGGCTGATGTACATTTTGACCCTTTATGAGTAGTGCAGTTTTCAAATTAAAATACCAGGGCCTCATGCCTATCATAGGTATCTCTACTCCACACAAACCATTCTGTTAGTTTGACTTAAATTTCTATACGATATCTACAAAAAAATGCAGAAATAACTTAAAAGAGAGAAATTTAGAGATTTGAAGTATTACTTCTGGTCATAACTAATTATTGCAGTGAATTTTAAATTGGACTATTTGAAAGACTGGAGAAAAATACATTTTCATTCTAGGAAGTTTCGGGAATCTGAAGGAGATCAGGTGTGGTGGTGCACACTATTAATCCTGGCACTCGGGAGGCTGACGCGGGAGAATCACCATGAATTTGAGGTGAGCCTGGACTATACAGGGAGTTCAAGGCCAGCCTGAGCTACATAGTGAGGTCCAGTCTCAAAAAAACAAAACAAAACAACAACAACAACAACAACAAAAAGCTGCAAAATATTGGAATGACTGCTTCTTCAGGAACACTTTAAGGGGAGATTAGGACTGGAAATGTGAGAACCTTAAACCCAAGAATAGAGTTATATAAACCTATGTGTGCACATTAAGATCCCAATCCACTGACCTTAGATACCCCAGTGCCTTGCCAAGTTTCCCATTTCCAGTCAGACTGTAAGTATGGAGATAATAATAGTGGAAGCAGTCATGAACTCCCCTGAAAGTTATCATGCCCCCAGTAATTTTTAAGGCAAAGAGGTAGATCCTGGTAATCTACATTTGAACAAGATCACACCCTCATGAGCCTGTTAGATTAAGAGTTTTGTTGATTTTGGTTTTTGTGGTGCTAAGTAGTTGAATCCACTTGCTAGGCAAACACTCTACAACTGAGTTACATACCCAGCACTCTATAAAAATTCTGGAAAAAATGTGATGCTGGCCTAATGAGAGCCAGGGGAATCATTCATAGGCCTTCCCAACTTTCACTGGCCCAAATGTTTATGTGAAGGAGATACTGACTTTTTCAGAACAAGCATCATTCAATTTGGGGATTTGTGTTGGCAATAACTTCTAAGGCCCAAGAGCCTCCCGACCTAGTAATTGGCATAGTGCAGCTTCCAAATAAGCAGCATCTAGAAGTTTCTTTTGCTGTTATACATAAAAAGTACCTGACTGAGTCTGACTCTGTCTTCCATCTAAGTTAGATGGCATTTCCTCCAAAAGGTTTTATCTGATGACACATACATACATACATTCACAAAAGCCACCTGCTGGGTAGTAGCACCCTTTTCTACTGGGAGTTAATACAGTGACTTTTTTTTTTTAACATAATCTTGCTAAGTTACCTAGGCTGGCCTCAAACTTACAATTCTCCTTCCTTCGGGCCTTTAGAGTGGCTGGGATTAGAGCTATGCACCATCACACTAGTGAAAGGGATGACTGTTAAAGGGTTAAAGGTATTTGTCTCTCACATTCATCTGTAAGTTCCATGAAAGCAAGTACTATGCTGAATATGTTTATGATTCTTTCCCTCGCACGTACGGCCATTTGTATGTATAGTGGGTGCTTAATAAATTTTTGAGAAGGAATTAATGAAATTTGAAATTACTAATATTTTTGTAAGATGTGAGCATGGTTTGCTGAGATATTTTAGAAAAGAGACTATAAAGACTAAACCAAGAGAGTAATTAGAACAAGGTTTAAATTTAGAGAGACAAGAATGGAAATCTCATTCAGAATGGACGGATTGGGCTTGAGATCAAGGTTAACTGCCAGGTTACAAGATACAACATCAGAAACACGATTAAGCACAAGGTGGAAGGATAAGACCAAAATCAAGAACAGAAGGCCTGGCACAACTTATCAGGACTAAGTGGACCCATGAGGTCAGAAGTCTACAAAAATCAATCTGGTAACAGGATTTAGTGTGTTGGCAAGGAAATAATTATAGAGCTATTTTAAAAGGCTGACTAGTATCTTCCTCTTTGATCAAAGACTATTATAAAGGTAGCATCTGACAAATACTGAGTTTTGCCAAGAGGACACCCTTTATTTGCCAGGCATCTTGAAATCACATGTTTGCTTAAAAACACATTGCCCTTTTGTTCTATTCTATATTTGGCCCCAGCCCTAAAAGGACTTGGCTTTAGTACAAATGAGTGCTGTGTCTCAGTGTTGCAGCTGATGTGTCCAAAGGGAATGTACCAGACCTTTGCTAGCACTCTTTCTCATTCCATTTGTCATGCCTGGTTTAACTTCTCTAGCCTCTTACTGAGGAAGTCTCCACACTTTTAGAACCTCACATTCCCCGTGGTAGTATCCTATACTTTTCAATGTCAAGATGAGCAGGCTGATTGGCTTTGTCCCATCAGCATGAGCTCACAGAGCTAAATGCATGAATGCCTGAAGGTAAAAGAATGGACACTGTCCTTCAGGAAGCTACACACCCAAAATGTGTTCTCCGCAGTGGACTACACTCCCAGCCTTGCATTCCATGACAACCCAGATGCCAGAGATGGATGGGGGAAAGTTGTGGACATTCCAAATGGATAGGTTTAGAAAATAAATCAAGAAAAATAAATAAGTCCACCTTAGTAAATATTCATCAAATATCTAGTGGATGTAACATGCCAGCTGGGAACCAGAAAGAGGGATTGGGAGGTAAAGCACAAAACAAACAATTGAGAAAGAAAATAAAGAAGATATTCTTAGATTTCTGTAAGTGATACAGCAGAACTGCAATAACCCGGGTGATGTGAAGTGAAGTCAGGGGCATAGGGCTGTCCATTTTAACTCAGAAGGCTGGGGATGGCCTCTCACAGGAGACACTTGGCATGGGACCTGAAAGGTAAAAACAAATCATTCAGAGAAAAACTGGTGAAAGGTCCTTGCAGATATAGGAATTAAGAGAACCAAAGGTCTCAAAGCAATAAAAAATTAATGAAATAAAATGCAGAATAATATGGTTAGACCACAGTGGGAGAAGGGAACCTTGTTATAAGAAACCTTTGAAGAAGTAGGTAAAGGTCATATTCTACAGGGATTTTTAGGTCAAGGTAAGGAATTTTGCATATTTCAAGGTCTTCTTGTTTTGTTAGGATTCCTTAGAATCTTATGCTTTTAACCTCTGGGTTCTCTCTAGGTCATGTTTATGGTAGCTCCTGGTTACCACAATTTTGCTCATTAGGTCACTGAACTTAGTTATTCTAATAACAGGAAAATTGGGGAAAGAGAAAGCGCAACTGCAGATATTATTGCAGAAAATAAAATTCCTTTGTCAGGGATATAGCTCAGTGGCACAGTGCCTGCCTGGCAATCACGAGGCCATAAGTTGGATTTCTGGCACTAAAAATAAGATGAAATAAAATAAAATAAAATAAAGTTCCTGACCCAAAAGCAATTTGTATTGGGCTTATCATAGACACGTGCATATTTATTAATAGAAAATATTTTCATACCACTAAATTGTGTTTTCCTATATGACATTGATCTGATTTCACTACATGTATGCATATATGACGGCAATGCATAAAAAATGACTCAGAAAGACAATTTGCAATGCAAAATCAACCCAGTAATCAAAGTTGGTTGCACAATTTCTGCAAAACTGAAATAAAACAAATTGGGGTATATGAACAAAAAATGGGCGACATATGGATGAGGGGATCTGAAGTGCAAACACAGAGGACGCCACCCATAGTGGAGATGCTGTGACTGAGATGCTCTCCAGTCAGACTGAAAGAAGTTCAAATCCCAACTCTGTCATGGTTTTTAAGTTAAATCCCCACAAAGGCCATGTGTTATTCAGAGATGTAGGACCTTTAAGAGGTAGGCCTTACTAGAAGCAAGTTAGGTTGTTGAGGTGTCCTTGAAGAAGATGTTGGGACCCCAACCACATCCTCACATCTTTGCTTCCTGGTCACCATGGTAGGATCAGTTCCCTGCTATGTTGTACTGCCTTGCCACAAGCTCAGAGGCAAAAGGGCCAAGAGACCATAGACAGAATCTTCTGAATCTCTGAAAACTTCTGAAATAACTCTTTCTTCTTTATAAATTGATTTTCTCAGTATTTTGCCACTGTGATGACAAGCTAACACATTTAGCAATATTCTTTTTTTGTTTGTTTTTGGTACATTTTAGATATACATAATGATAACATTCATCAGAGGGAATCTGTACCTGTACATTATATGTCTTACTTCATTTTTTCCCATTCTCCTTCCCTCACTTTAATTCTTCTTCTACTCCTTATTTACAACAGCTTTGTTTCCATTTTTTTCCTTCTGTCCTCTTTGTTTCTATGATTTGGGGCAAATTACTTCAATTCCCTAAACTTCAGTTTCTTCATCTGTAACATAGAGTCAACGACCATCTGCATAGGGTTTTTGATTAGGTTAAATTGAACAGAATACTTTATACAGAAACAATATACACATGCAGTAATGCCTTTTACTATTAGAATACTTTTCTTACATCTCAAACTGATTTTTTCTTTGCTTTTCCATATTTTGCTGTCATCTTACACTCTTCTATAATGGTTCACAAAAGATACCAGGTTCTAAACAACCTTATCATAACTGGAAGAACAACAGAAGATTTTGAAGAGGCGTAAGAGAAGCAAAGCAGAAATAAGCTGGAAACCAAGTGAATGAAATCTCTGTTTAATAAAATCTTGCCTTTGTGATATGACTTGTTATTTATGAGGATGGGTGTATTTGGGAATCCACATCATTAAAACTAGAGCATCTTAAAATAATAAAGATTTGATAAGAGACCTGATTCAAAAGAGATTACAGTGCTCATACACTTGAGTGGTTAGTCCCAAGATTTTTTTTTTTTTTTGGTATTGACCTGTTAGGATAGAATGAAGAATACCTTTGGGTATTGCTCAAAAATTTGACCTATGCACGTGAAGTATAGCAAAAAAATATACCATGGATGTTTAAATTTTAAAAAGTATATTTAAGTAAAAGACACATTACAATTAATCCCCCTCAAAATACAGCCCTTCACTTTGGGTACCCTCATCACATCCTTCTTGCCACTCTCTGAAGCAGTTCTGGAAGTCTTCTTTCATGAGTGTCTTTGTAAAGTGTGATCAAAAATACAGTACATGCAGCTGCTGAGTTGTATCCAATGGAAAGACAGGCTGGTAAAACTACTGCAGTTTGTCTTTATTCACCTTATTCATTGAATCTGGTACCATGTAAACACTTCCCCTTCCCCACAGTCAAAATGAACATGAAAGATGGACATTTTGTATTGCTTCAAGAAATCAATCATGTAGCCATGACAGCTCAATCAAAGACACTCACAAAAGAGGAACTTCACTTTGGGAACTGCTTTAGAGAGCAGGTATAAGTGTATTCCAACTGAGGCAGTATTTTGAGGGGGATCATTGTAACGTGTCTTTTTCTATAATAAGTTTTCCAAAACTTAAACATTTGCTGTATTGTTATTCAAACCCTATTGATGTAATCTCTTTTTACTCCTTAATACTCTCCAAATAGGCAGTTCTGGGACAGACTTTTGAAAGTGGTCATATTGTCAGCCAGCTGCCTGCTATATGGGGGAAAAAAGGCACAGAAATATAGCTAACCATGTTACCTGAAGCTGGCTCTTTCCATGACCATTCCTCTCTTATTCTTCTAGCGGTTCATTTACAGGTCTTTGTTATATACCACTGCCAAATTGTTTATTTGAATTGAAGCCTGCATTAGGTGTGGGTTATATAGCAGTGATTTTTGAAACTATTTTTGTAAACTTTTTACTGAAATACGATGTACATTTTGTAGCGATTAAAAATCTGATTCATCTTGATTTCTTGAAAGTGAATATGCTAGTATTCCCATGTCAAGAAATAAAATAGTACCAGAAAATCAAATACCTCCCCTGTGCTCAGTATTCTCTGGTCGTTTCTCTCAGCCCATTCACCCTATACTATGAATCAACTGATGCTTATCTCCATGGCTTCCTTCATTTCTAGGATTTCCCCCTCCTCCAGGTCTGAGTTTTTCCCTAATACACCCAAGGAATTGTGCAAATTTCTAATTTTTCTTTATTTTTAAAATTTATTCTCTTAGTTTTACACATGTATGGTATGTAAAACTGTATTTTGATATTTTATACACTGTGAAATAACTAAATCAAGATAATTAACGTACTCATTACCTCATATGCCTATTCATTACAGTAAGAAAAATTCTAGTCTCAGGAATTTTTAAATATATGACACATCATTATTAACTATAGTTAATGGTTGTACAATTTTTTTTAAGTTAATCCTCTTACCTCACTGAAATTCTGTACTCTGGCCAATATTTCCCTTGCTCCTCTTTTACTCAACTGCAGGAAGCCACTGGTAACCACCATTCTATTTCTTGCTTCTCCAAGTTCACCTTTGTTTTATATACTACATGTAAGTGAGTTTGTACAATAATGTGGTGTTCAAAAAACTAACTCTTATTATTTTTCCCAGTAGGAGGGTTAATGTAATACTATCCACTTTGTCATACCTAAAATGGGAAGTCATATGGCATTAATTTCTATGTTGACTGTGATGCTATGTCCAATCAAAATGTGTTAAATATACAAGCAGAGTTTTTAGATGTTGCCTTTCAGAGTTTGACTTCAAAACAGCCTTTCCTTCAACTTGTTATTGTATATATTTTAAAACTTCAGAAGTACATTAAAGTTGTTTTAATGAAGAATTAAGTGAGTTGAGCAAGTAATAAAGTCAATAAGGATTCAAAAGCAAATTTGCTTTTGATGATCTACCTATGAATAACAGAAGTGTCTGCTTGCACAAAGTTCCTGTAAGAGGAAGGACTCAATTAAATTGAAAATGCATTTTAAAACTTACTAAATATGGTATTTCTTAAAACCAACACTTAATTTATCTTAAAGTTTCCCATCACATTACAAGGGAAAAGTTGTTGGACTCTAGGACCAGAAAAATTGATGGCAAGATATTTCAAATGTCACTGGTTGTTCTCTTTGTGTCAACATGATGCAGTAAAAAGAATATTGTACAGGCATGAAGGTGATCTGAATCACAGTTCAGTGGCTCTGAAGTTTCAAAGTTGTGTGACCTTTGGGTAATTTACTTTCTCCTGCCTCTCGTTCCCCACCCCTTTATCATATCTGAAGCCTTGTAGAGGCCAGCAACTTATATCATAGCACTCAGTCCTGCATTGGAGAGACAGAGACCAATGATCCCAAGCTGCAATGGCAATGCTTAATTTGGACTAGTCCTTACTCTGAGCTCTGTACCATATTAATCTTTGGAATGTATTCAGCAAATTATATTTCATAGATATTTATTGAGGAAACCCACCATATGGAAAATATTGATACAGCCTTTTAAGGCTATATGTGAACCACAATTTGAAAGTGTATATTGAAAATCCATGCATGTTATAAAGAAGGTGCTGTGTATACCCAAAAGTGGAATCCATATCTGGTTAGAGTGTAGTGGAGAAGAGAAAAAGAAAAATTGGGTTAAGCTTTTTAGGGGAAATGTTATATAAGGTCAGCCTTTAAGTAATGCATAGACTTCTGATAAGCAGATGTTAGGAAGGAAAGGAATGTATATAGGAAATCTACTGAAGTGGCAAAAATAATCTGAGCAAATGCACAGTGGAAAGAAACATGAATGGGTTCAGTACACTGAAGAGAGACATCTTGGCTTTGGAGATTAAAGAGCTCTGGTTGTAAAGTTAGTCTTGGGTTCAAATTTTAGCTCTGCCATGTACAAGGTATGTGACCTTGAACCGTATCTTAACTTTCTGGGTTTTAAATTCTTTATTTCTAAAATGGGGATATTACTAGGTAGCAAAAAAAATTACTGCAATTGGTAACTGAAATAAATTATAAAGTAACTGCTGCAGTCTTAAACATTTAGAATTGGCAGAACATAATACCCTGGGACCTCAATGACTTTATATTCACCATTTTTTGTTTTCATCGGGGGCACTGAAACTATAGGCGAGTGGGGCTAAAGGGAGATGAACATTTAGCTGCAGGAATCCCATTGAAGGTTTTTGGGCTGACAGTCACTCAGGGTTTAGTGTGAAACACGAAGCTTAATTTCAAATAAAAGTTACTGATAACATTGCATGTGTCTGAAGTTATTGATAACAATACATGTATCTGGAGTTATTGATAACAATGCATGTATCTGAAAAGATTGCCTTTAATTGCCTAGGGTCGATATACTCTTACTTTCTATGAGAGCTGATACCGCACCTTCAGCCTTTCATCTCCTCAGCAAAGGCACAAGCAAGGGCATTTCTACCAAGAAGAGTAGCACAGATTCTAAATGCTTCAGCCTGCAGCAGTGTCCTTCCCCAGAGGACCCTGGTAGGCGTGCACAGCCAGAAATTTATCCTTACCACCATCACCCTCATTAAGTACCATGGGAAAACTGTATTAATAATTGTGTTTAATGTCACTCTGTAAATCTGTAGATTTGGTTATGTATCCTTTTCTTCTTAAGGAATCTGTGGGTGTTGAGCCGTCAGGACAGCTTCTGGGAATTTGTTCCTAAATAAGCCCGTTACAAGGAGATGTACTTTCCCTCCGGGAGAAAGAGAAGTAGTTAGAAGGCAGCTGGGAATTTCCCCAAAGACTTGTTTGAGGACTGGTTCAAACATTCTTGGCAAAGTGGAATCTTCTAAGAGCTATCCACAAACCCAGATCCTGCCAAGGGCTCTCCGGAGGCAGTGGTAAGGGCAGATGAAGAGCAGGAAGCTGTAAATCTCCATCTGTGCAGTTTAGTTTCAGCTTCAGCATAGACCTGAAAAGGTGAAATAGCATTTTGGGCAAGTGCCCACTCAAGTGAGAACAGCTTAATCAAAATATGTGGATGTCTGTTTGTTAAAGAAAGCATCTGCAGTAAGGGTTTAAGGCAGTAGGGTCCGCAGAGTGAAGAGGAGACACAGCCCGGCATGTGCTCAGGGGCTGACTCTAAGCATTAATGTCAGTTTAATAGTGAGAGCAGAGCTGTAGGAAACCAGCTTCTGACCTATTTGGAAGAGCGACCCCTGAATTAAGGGAGGGTAAGGTTCATTTTGATTTTCCCATGAAAGGAGGAACTGCCAGTTCAGTAACTATCATATAGAGTGATTCTAGAGGAGGAGTAGTCCATATGAAGTATTTTGAAGTCAGAACCAAATCAAGGAAAGATAGGAATAGACCTATATGCTACTTCTTAGCCTAGCCCAGTCTTTGCAGACTATCTTCCCAGTGGGGTCTAACATGGGTCCAGTAGCCCTACAAAACTAACTGACCTGTACCCCACAGGTAGAATCCTCTTCTTCAAGGTGTTCTTTCTTACCTTTCTCTGATGCCAAAAGCTGTTGCCCCAATAATCACTCACTATTCCAATCTCACTTGAAATGAATTTATCTCTCAATACTTACTATTAGAAAGATAATTTCTTTCAGCTTTTCTTAATTTATGTTGCTCAACATGCAATTCACTAAGTACTTTTTATTGTAATGTGCTATTCTTATTTGAATCTTTGTTCTTCTCTGTGAACTATGAACTGAATCTCTTGGACCATTGTATATGGGTAGTCAGTTAAAGACATAGATGCTAGCGTGATTCTATCCTCATCTTTAACATTAATTTAAACATTCAAGATGGGTCCTTTTCAGTTTTCCAGATCTGGTCTACAGATAACTTTCATGAAAATTGACAGCAAAGCCTTAAAAATTCTTATTCTTAGGCTTTACTATAGACTTACTAAATCAAAAGATCTAAAATTGAAACATGCATTTTAACAAAGTTAGTACATCAACATTTTTAGTATTAAACATGATAGAATTATCATGTTTCTGGTTATAAAATCAAGCAAAACTCAAACATGTAAATGAAAATATGAATTTTGTATATATAAGAATGTGATTTTTTTTGACTGTTACACTCTCTTAAAATAATCATTCTCAGGGCAGAAATGTAGCTCAGTAGCAGAGCACTTGCCTAGCATGTATGACTCCTGGATTTGATCTCCATCACTACTGAGCCCAGGGCCTCACACGTGCTAGGCAAATGTGAGAAAGGTAAGAAAAATAAATTCAAATTGATCATTTTATAAGTGCATATTCTCCACTCCACAAATATTTCTGTAACTCTGTAAGATATTTTTGTTTATAGAGGATAAGGTGACTCAGTCATAATGCTCTTATTTCATCTGATGACAAAGTTTTTTCAGGGAGACACCTTTTGGATCCTTTGAAGACCAATAAAATTTCAGCACTTGGTACAGGAATCTAGGTTTTTCTATAAAAGAGAAAGTAATACCACAGTGAAAGCTGGACAGCATATATAGTGAAAATCAAAATAGACACTAAATTCATTTGGAAGGATATTTATTTCTTTGCTTTCCTTTTTTGACCTCTCATTTCATTTGTCTTTTTAAAGCATGTGTCTATTATTTTTCTTTTATCAACAGAATACTGATTCACCTTTGTCATATATTCAACTCAGTACTAGAATTTATAGAACAAATTTCCGGTTATTATACAATAGGAAAATATAGCAAAATAATTTGTGTTACAATGTTTAATTAACATAGTTTGTATATATTTGAGATATACTATGTGATAACTTGATATATCTGTATATTGTGGAATCATTGTCAAAATCGAATTAACATATCTATCTCCACCCGCAATGTACATTAGATCCTTAGAACCTGTTCATCTTAGAGCTGATAGTTTGTACTCTTTGATCATTATTTCCTCATTTCCATTGCTTCCTAGCCCACTACAACAATCATTCTATTCTGTTTCTGTGAGTTGACTTAATGTAGATTTCACATGTCAATGAGAACCTACAATGTTTATCTTTTTTTATTTTGTTGTTAACCGGCTTACTTGGCATATATTTAATCCAAGTTGTCTCAAATAGTACAATGTCCTTTCTCATGACTGAATATTCCATTGATATATATCATATTTTCATTACTATCCATGTGTTGATAGATACTTTCTTTCCATATCTTAATTACTGTGAATAATGCTAGAATAAACCTAGAGGTTCAGATGCCTCTTTGAGATAAGGATTTCATTTCCTTGGGTATGTCCTGAAGAGTGGGATGCCAGGATCATATTGCAATTTTTCTTTAATTCTTTTGAGGAATCACCATACTGTATTTTATAATGGCTAATCCAATTTAGATTATCACCAACAATATACAAGAGTTTTCTTTTTTCTATGCACTAACACTTACCACTTATAATTTGAATGATAGCATTATGACATGTGTAGGATGATAGCTCATTGTGGTTTTGATTTGCATTTATTTGATGATTAGTGACATTGAGTGTGTTTTCATATACCTCTTGTTCATTTGCATGTCTTTGGGAAAATATCTTTTCAGATCCATTGCCCAGTTTTACACATTGTTATTTAGACTCTTTATGCTATTAAAGTTCTAAGTTGGATGAATTTATCATATATTTTAGACATTAACTTGATCAAATATATGATTGGCACATATTTTCTCATTCCATAAATTGCATTTATTTATTTATTTTTTAATTTTTTTTTTTTTTTTTTTTTTTTTTTTTTTTTTTTTTTTTTTTTTTTTTTTTTTTTTTTTTTTTTTTTTTTTTTTTGCGGCACCGGGGATTGAACTCACAACCTTGCACCTGCCAGGGCAGGCGCTTAAGGCACTGAGCCAAACTCCCAGCCCTGGTTTTTTGAGGCAGGGTCGCACTATGTAGCTCAGACCAGCCTTGCGCTCGCGTTGTAGCCCAAGCCGGCCTCGAACCCACAACGCTCCACCTACCTCAGCCTCCCGAGTGCTGGGATTAAAGGCGTGTGCCACCATGCCCGGCTCATAAATTGCATTTATACTTCATTGATATTTGTTATTCTGATGTGTAGAAAATTTTCAGAAAACAGTTGTAAAATTAATATGAACTCAGGGAAGTTGAGAGTAGAGTGGTGGTCACAAGAGGCTGTGGAGAGCGGTGGGAGAGGGGAGTGGGGACACTTGGCCATGGACACTAATTTATAATCAGGAGCAAATCTCCCTGGTGTATTATCCCACAGTAAGGTGACCATAGTTACAAAGAGTGAAATGCATACTTCAAAAACTAGAAACTATGTTTGATAGTTTTTATCAAAAAGAAGTCATAAATTTTTGAAGAAATATATGTTTAACCTAATTTAAACATCACACAATGTATACATATGTCAAAGCATTATGTTCTTCCATTGAGATGCACAATTTTATACTTTTTCACAGCAGTTAAAATAAATTTAATGTAAACATTTCATATGAAGCCACAGAAGACCCTGAATAGACAACATGGCCTTGAGAGGAACAAAAGTAGAGGCATCACGGCCCCTAACTTCAAATTAGATTGCAGAACTGAAAGAATCCAAATAGCATAATATAGACATAAAAATAGATACATAGACCAATGTAAAAGACCAGAAAGCCCAGAAGTAGACCCACATATACATCATTATTTAAATCTTGACAAGGGCAACAAAAATACACAATGGGGAAAGGAAAGTCTTCTCAATGAATGATACTCATAAAATTAGATGTCCACATGCAAAAGGTTGAAATTGGACTCTTGCCTTACGTCATACCCATAAATGAACTCTAAATGAATTAGATTTAAATGTAACCTCTGAAGCCATAAAATTCCTAAAATAAAATGTAAGGAAATAGCTCTTTGACATTGGTTTCGGCAATGACATTTTGCATAGGCAACAAAAACAAAAATAAATAAGTAGGAATGCATCATACAAAAATAGTTTTTAAAATGAAATAAAACATTGCCCTTCAGGAAGCAATGGGAGTTAGTAAAGGAGTATAATGCTATATCCTGAGATGATGTCAAGGCCAATGTGTTCTGTCCTATTTTAGGTTATGTATTTACCCTCACTTTTAATTTTATATCTTCTCAAGATAGGTAAATAAGACTGAGACTTCATTGAAAACCTACATCTCAGTGATAAACATATTTCATTGTTTTTTTAGAACCAGGTCTTTGTAGAACATGTCTAGTTCTACACTAATTCTGTGATGGATATCAAGTCATTTTGTGACCTTTTTCACTTTTCAAATAGCTTTCCCTTTATTTTTTCCCTAAATATTCTAGAGCCATAGAGCTAGTTTATGAAAGGCAATGAAGCAGACAAATAAAAACTGTTTAATTTGTGTTCACATATTAATATTTAATGAATGTTATTTTGATGCTAAGAATCCAAAGAAAAATTGGTCATTGTACTCAAATGGATTAATTTAATGACTCATAAAGAAGGTAGTTACATAAGCAAAAATTACATTCCAGTTTGAATGAATATTTGTACAAATTGACATATTTTGTTTACCTTATATGACTGCAATTGTAAACCTACTAAAACTTGCTACAGATCCTTTTATATTGACATGGCTACATGGAATAAGATATATCTAGGCAATTAAACATGTAACATTATACATCTTGCTTTTTTAAGGATAATATACATTTATTTCTTTAAAATTTCAGATGATTTCCTGATGTCTGTAGAGTTGTTTCTTGTACATATCTTCTACCGCTATATTCGCTTACAAATGTTCAATGTAGCACAGAAAGCATGTGAAATTTCCCAAACCTCAAAATCCCCCACTAACTTATCTCTGGCATTATGCATCTTCTTGTGTGTTTACATGTTATATAAGGGAACACTTTCTGACAACTTTTTGTAATTCACAATTCATACTCCACAAAACTAATCCAGCTAAAGATGGAGTGGGTTACTACTGTGTTTAGCCAAGATGATGCCTCTATATATATAAGTTTAAGCACAGTTCATAGTTTCTCCTACACACCATCTCTCTTAATATGATTCTTGATAATTTTTAAACAATTTGGACAATATTATACTTATCCTGAAAAGAAACTCATAGTAGGAATGTAATGAGAAATAGAAATATTAGTTATTGGAAAAGTGAGTTCAAATATATAAATCATAAAAAGAAATGTATTCCAGAAACATTTCAGTTTTTCCAAGAACACAAATGTGTGTACAGTTATCTCATCTCTTGATTTGGACTCAAGTTAATTTTTGTGAGTCTGGGTCCACTTATTAGTGTACTGTATCACTTTTCTCTCATAAACTATATCTTATAAATTACCTTAAATTTCTTGTTTTGGATTATTTTGCAGTACAGTGAAAACCTAAGACCTTTTATAGACAAGTAAACTGAATGCAGTCTTTTTCTCTGTTTTAAATCGTATTCATTCTTTTGCATTTCTCTTGTCCACATTTAATACAATGTTTCCTTTAATGAAAATTTCCACAGTATTGAATAAGTTTAAACAGACACCTTTTCTTTCGCAGATATATCAGCAGTCAACAAATTAATGATACAACTATGAAAAAGTTTTGGCAACAAACACAACCTGTGGTAGTAGGCACACGACTTTACTATGGAAGAAAGAGGTAGCCACAGAGTACTGGCCAAGACTATTCAGCATGCTCTGGGCATTAGCAGAATAGAGTATTCATTAAGACAGAAGGCTTCAAGTTATTAGATCTACCAGCAGTATTTTAGAATGTATAAATAATGGAAGACATTACATTTTTATGCTATCATATTTTAATTTTTTTGTTGTTGTTGTTATTGGTACAGGGGATTGAACTCATAACCTCTCATGTGCCAGGCAGGCGCTTAAATCACTGAGCCAAATTCCCAGCCTACATTTTTTGAGGCAGGGTCACACTATGTAGTTCAGGCCGGCCTTGCTCATGTTGTAGCCCAAGTCGGCCTCGAACTCACAACGCTCCACCTACCTCAGCCTCCCGACTTCATATTTTAATTTTTAAACTGCAATTTATATGAAATTCTACAGCATTGAGTACATTCTTTATTTATTATTCCTGAAATTCCAGAAGGTTACATCAGATACTATGGTCAGTGATTTAGTAGATAAAATGCCAGGTGTTTGCCAAAGAAACAATTTATATACAAAACAAAATAATAGATTAGATGGATGGATGAACAGACAAACGATTAAGCAAACATTCATTTTCAGCTTAAATAACACTTCATGATTTAAAAATTCTTAAAGATGAATTTTATTTTAATGGCATATTTTATATATCATTATTGTATGAAAGTGAAATGATGTAATGAAATGTTTGAGCTACATGAAGTATTAAATATAGTTGTGTACTTGACTAAATGAAAACTACTAGTAAGTGCAACTTTCTAAGTTCTGAAGTTACCCAGATCTAGTTTGCAACTTTCCCTAAACATGTTTCAGGAGGTCAGAATTTGCTTCCATTTAGGTGACCTTAGTGTGGCTTCCCTGCTGTGCATTCTGTTGTATATATTTCCAACACCTAGAATGTGCTCACACTATTTTATGTAGTTAACCTAATAATTTTTATTGAATGAGTTGAAAAAAATAGAGCATGGACACGACTTCTTCCCTCACTAAAAACTTGCCCTCAGGTTTCTAAATACTAGTTTGGAGTGTGTGTGTATGTGTGTGTGTGTGTGTGTTTAGATTACTACATATCTTTATCACTTAAAAGTTTTGGTTTTCCTTCTTAACTCTGGTGAATAGTGATAGGTCTCTGTCAATACCCATAAAAACAAGCAAAAATAACCTTCTAGCATCACTTTCTATTTTCTGTCTAAGAAGTTGTAAAACAATGCTGCTTGTTTCTTGATCACTGTACTCAATCTGGAAAAGAATATTTTTCCAGTAATATTATTATAGTGATAATAATTAAGTCAGCATCCCAAGAAAATTTTTAAAAATTAGGATTTTGCTTAACATATATACGGGACATCATTTAATGACCAATGTGTAACTGTAAGAGGAAGAATTGACCATATAACATGTCAGGTATTAGGTGACAGATGACAGTACCTACTAAAATAAGAAACTCATACAGAAACAAATAATTAGTCCAGTGACTCATAGCTATTCTATGGACCAAGCAGAATACTCTTTCCGTGACATTTCATTCTTCTGAATTTTCAGGGTGGGTTGAAAAGCGTTCAGAGGAAAAAACAAACCAAATTCGTAAAAGCATGAAGTATTCAAATGAAGATATATTGTGAGACTCAAATTTCTGGAGTTCCAGTAGCAGAATCCTAAATTTTTGGCAATATTAGTGTTTATTTACAATCTAAATATGATCTATGGACTCTTTGGCCAGACCCACTCTCCAAACTCAAAATTCCAAGTGAAATCTAGTTTCTTAGCCAACATGGCTACCAAGAAATACTGAATCTAGCAAATCTGAAATGATTTACGTAGCAACACACTAAAAGACACTGGAAGCTTTCAAGGAAGTATGGATCTCTCAGAGTTCTAGCTTAATTTGTTTGTTGAGAAAGACTTGGATGTGACTTACAGTGAGGGTTAAAGACCTTGCCTTGCGGGTGTTCAATAAATTTTAATTGAACTGAATTGAATGAGACCCAAGTTCAAATCCAATTTAATACCAAAATAGTGAAAGTTTGGTCAGATCACAAAGTCACAGCTGACAGGATTGCTTGGGACAGGTATCCTAGCATGTGTATGGAAAAAGAGATGGGAAGACTGACAGGACACCTCAAATTATGTTCTGGGTTCTGAAAGAGTGCTATTTACAGCCAAGAAGTGTCATGACACCTTGCTAGCTTTTACAGATACTAAAACATTTTGCTGTTTCTCGAAATTGTCAGGATGAAAAAAATCATTTTCTCCTCCTTCGCTACTGCCCCAAAGGCATATCCCCAGCCTGCCACTGTGAGATGGGAATCTGTTCTTATGGAAAATACAATACGTGCAGAGCTATGTCTCAAAACCAAAAGGAACCAAATAACAACTACCTCTTATAAGCTAGGACTTCTACAGTCATTTCCGAAGGGCAGTGGAAGAGGTGTGGGAGATAACCTGATAGAGAACAGTACAGCCACCGTTTCATTTGCTGGGACCAACTGGGCGTAAAGCATAGTACCCATAGTCTCTCCACCATCCTTGCGGACAGCAAAGGTAAGATTGCAGTTTGGCATTATCTGTGGTTCTTTCCTCTAGACTTTCACCAGAGGGTCACTGTCCCATACCACAGTCTCAGAGAGCAGAGGAGCAATGCCCTGGACTTTCTGCTGCCTCCAGGTCATTTATCGTCCTCAGAGTCATGCCTTTGAGTGAAATGCAAAACTGCTGCTCTTAAATAGCTTTATTTTGG
Source organism: Dasyprocta punctata (assembly GCA_004363535.1). Classification (NCBI taxonomy): domain Eukaryota; kingdom Metazoa; phylum Chordata; class Mammalia; order Rodentia; family Dasyproctidae; genus Dasyprocta; species Dasyprocta punctata. The sequence goes on along the minus strand of RJWM01002074.1, from coordinate 1,971 downwards.
TTTCCTTCATCCCTCTCTCCTCTCCTTTCTTACTTCCCAAAGGGATACATCAAGGAGATTCGCAAGTGACTGGCAAGATGATTATGGGTTGGAAGTTCACTATTGGGATTCTTAATAACACAAACTACAAAAATCCTTATGTCCTAGAGTACTATGTGACCAAATAAATATTGTGCTACCATGCTTCATTCATCAAATTACCTTGCTTTTTTGTTTTCTTTTGCAAGATAAAATATAAAACATTTCATGAACGGTTATTCTCTCTTATTTTCTAATTTGGTAAATTTTTTCAATTTGATATCACTTATGCCTTTCCCTTGTTTACAAATAAATAAGTCAGCACAGTTCTTCAACATTTTTCTTAAATCCTACCCATCACATGCACACTTCCCCAAAATAGAGCTAAAGCAAGAGAAGGAAGGCATATTTTCTAGCTATAATATGTTCATGAGATCTTCCCATCTGGAAAACTTACTTTTAGAAACTGACATAGATGACTGGGAAGTCCATTAATTTGCCCCATGCTTCAAATCTGATCAGTGGCAAACCGAGGACCATTATCTACACAGGATTCTTCTATATAAGGAAGACACAAGCAATCCAGGCAAAATGTAAAACAGAATTTCCTGATTTAATGTCAAAAACGTACTACTCTGACACAAAGAGGGATGGACTTGAGTCATTTGTCAGAAAATGGGTGCACCTTGAGTCCCTAAGTTTAAATGAAATTAATCAGACACACAAATTTAAATATCATATGGTTTCTCTTATGTGAGAAACCTAAAATATAAATAAAGAGCAAGTTAAGACAAAAATAATATGGTACAGGGAAATAGATATTTTGAAAAAGAGAAAAAGATCAAGAGATAGAGGAGGGAAAGGAGACAAAATAACAATTAAAATGTTATGTAGATGTACCAATTCATCATAATGAATGTAATCATTATGTGCTGAAAACACAAACTAATAAAAATAAAAATTTAAAAAATCACATAGTCTATTTGTTCAAACCCTTAGATCATCAAGTAGAGCTGTCTTACATGATACAGTTTGCAATTCCTCATAGACCAGAGATACACATAAAATATGGTACACCTGTATTTTACACTGGACATTTATTCAGTTCCATAATACTTTAAAACAGTATAAACCATTGATGTAAGGAAATCATCTTGGAGAATGTTAAGGTCAATAAAATTGTGCTTTTCAGTTGCAGAGCCATATTCAAAAGACATCGATAGAATTAGATTTTCCATAGGAAATACATCCTTTAACAGTGCCTGTCCTTTGAGCTACTGCTCCATCTTTCTGCTTGCCTTTCAGTACCAACATTGTAAGAAGAATGAATGCCATGAGAGCTTCTGCTTCCCTGGTCCCCTTTAATTCAACAGTCTGACTTCTGTCCCAAACATTTTCCTGTTTCCTCTCTGAAAGACTATCAATGCCAAAGGCCCATCCACTTCAATGGTACTACAGCTTTGGCTCTGCAGACTGTCCTCTCCTTCTTCCTAGAACACTTCATTATTTCCACTGTCTCTGTGGATGGCTACTCATCTCTTGTCACTTGAATAAGGACTTTCCTCTTGTTTCAGCCTCTGCTTTCTCCACATACTCTTCCAGGGCTGCTTCTGAGCCCATGCAAACCACAGTTTAAAAGCAGGCTCTTATGAACTCTAGGCCTGATATTTCCTGCATGCTTACCAGTTATTTGGATGTCAACATGATAGATAGCTCTTCTTTTTTGTAATCAAAGTCACTCAATATGAATAATTCTTTCTATACTCATCCAGCATTATCTTGAGTTTTTTTCTTCTTCTTTGTTGTGGTTTTAATATAGTCATTCAAAATGTCTGCTGATCTTTCTGTAACATTTCTCAACCCACACCATCATGTTTATTATCATGAGTATCACTAACCCGAGAAAAAATGTCCAGGCTCTTCACTGCCTGTCATCTAAAATTCACACTGTTG